>RJWM01001508.1:0-153687 GCA_004363535.1 Dasyprocta punctata | reverse complement strand
TTCCTCTTCCTCTTCCTCTTCCTCTTCCTCTTCCTCTTCTTCTTCTTCTTCTTCTTCTTCTTCTTCTTCTTCTTCTTCTTCTTCTTCTTCTCTGTATGGTATTTCATTATGATAAAAAAAACCATAATTTATTTACCTGGACTCTGATCAATGGACATTTAGGCTCTTCCCAGGTGTAACGATTACCACAGTGCTGATAGGAACACTCGTGCCCATGTTTCTTGAAGCACAGGTACAAGCGTCTCCCAAGATCAGAAGAGTTACGTGGTAAGAAACACATCCCCTGAATCTGACTAGCAAAGGACAAATTGTTTCCCAGAGTGGTTGGACCAATCTGTACTCATCCTGGCACAATTTCTGATTGCCCTATATCAACCTTCACATTGGCAATTGTCACACATCTCCATTTTTTTCAGTCTAGTAACAGCAAACTAGTCAGAGTCTTAATTTTACTCTCCTGGAGTTAAACATACTTTCATACACTTATTGACACAAACATTTCTTTTTCCATGAAATTCTCGTTCACATCTTATATCCAATTTTATCTGATTACTTATCAATTTTAGATGTTATTTAAATAGTCTATACACTAATCCTATGTCAATTATAATTCAAGGTGAACGCCTTCTACCAGTTGTGAGTTGAAACTGAGTTTCTGTGCAAAATTATGTTAATCTTTCCACCCTCTCTCACACGCATGTATGGAGATAGCCCTGTTTGCATAGTAAGAGTAAATCCCCATTGCAGCATTCACAGAGCTATTTTATGACCCAGTGTCTGGTTTGCGGGAAGAGCGTTCATTTCAGCTGGTTACGGTAGAGTTCGAACAGCTAAGGCTTCGTGTTCACCTGCTACCGTTTGGTGGTTGAGAAAGAGCAGAACACGGAGGCAAGCCGTGACTATTCTCATTTTACTGCAGTTGCACATCAACTGTCAACACTTTCTTTCTGTTTCCACTTCAAACATTCCTCCCACGTGCCTCCAAGAGACTGAGAATGTGAGAAACCATTACGAGCTTGGAGCTACAAGGTAGAAACGGAGGAGGATGATCAATGCCTTCCTACCTACCCTATCTACCCCTGCTTCACAGCTGTGGCTCTTTCTGCTCGCCTTTCCTACATCAGGTAATCGCTGACAGCTTTATCCTGGGGTGCATGTTGTTTCCTGTTCCCTCTCTCTGCTCCTGATTATAAAGCTCCCTGAGGGTTCGTCTTTCACTGGTTACAATGTCCTCAACACCCAGCACAATGGTTCCTGGCGCCTAGTGGCTCTCAAAACAAAACAAAAGCAACACAACCACTTGTTACATAGATGAAATAGGACTTTTATTTAGCTCATCCTGTTTCTCTGTGGTTGTTATCTCATTGTGTTATTGGAAGGAATGATACTTCTCAATCTATCCCGCTTCAGATGATCACCTCTCCTTTTTCAATGTAAAGGAAGATTTATCATCTTTGGTTGAAATAAATATACTTTGATTTTCTGTCCTCTTCAACTTGTTTTAAAAAAAATCAATGGCTTAGGCAATGGCATTGATAACGTTGTGATCAAATATGCATGTGCACGAGCTGAAACTGTCGATACCAGATCTAATAAGACACTAACGTGTAAACTTTCACTTTACACAAAAAAACCCAACTGCGCTAAATGCAGAGAAAAAATTGTACTTAGATGGCAAACTGCATTGTCTAGGGAACCTCACAGAGTTAACCAATTCTTATTCTGTGGGCATTCTGCACCTTTCATCACCTCCGAGCTGTTTCACAATTATGTAAATTGGAGATAACCCATAGCAGTGCCAAATAAATCTCATCTATAGATTTGCGAATGAATTCTGCCCTGTGAAAGTTCAAGTGATACTGTGGATTAACCAGTTTTGTATCTATTTGCAAATTCATTTCAATATCCCTAATTTATAAATGTTTCTATTTCTCAGATTCTCCTTTGAACAAATACGAATGTCTGGTCCCTTTCTTTATTAAGTAATGAACTAAATAAAAATCTTTAATTCGTGTTCACTTCATATCTATACAAAATTATGATTTTATATCATTTTGAAGGTTTTATATCATTTTCACAGAGAGTAAGGAAGGCTTGATAATACCATGTGTGAAGATTTGAGATCTTGATTAACAGTAAATCCAATATAAGTCACTAAGGTATTAAGTACATCATTTAGAATCACTATGCTAAACCACTAGTCAACTTTTCTTATTTTTAATCCAACAATTGATAATTTTGATAATTGTTATAAATCATGATTTTAAATCTGGCATAGCAAGCCATTATAATTATCTTCTTTTCAGAGAATAGCTCAGTAGTCTTGATAGCTTATTTTTTTTAGAGGAATTACACCACAGGTTTGTCAGTCTATAATATATTCTTTTGGGATCTTGGTTTTACATAAAATCTATAAATATTTGCTTGGGAATTATTGTCATTACTACTGTACTTGGTCTTTCCAATAAAAAGCAATATACATACATATATGTGTCCAATTATTCTTCTCATCTTTTATTTCTCCCATTAGGAGTTTTAAACTTTATTTGAGTAATTAAATCATTTATGTCTTGAATTAAAGAGATGCATTTAATGGTTTAAGTTGTAATAGATTCTTTTTTATTGTGTCTCTAGCTATTTTTCATGGATATACAAGGATGTAATTGGTTGCTATTTTTTTTTCTAAAACTTATCAACCTTGGGGAAAAATTCATTGTATTTTTTAGAAACTAAATACCACCAGCTTTTCTAGTGTTATTTTTTAAAAAGAAGAGCAAAAGGGACTGGATATCCTTATTTTGAAAATAGCCTCCATTTACCCTGGAGAAAACCAGAATGAGAAAATTTTGGATTCTCTTTTTCTTTCTTAAAAGATAATTTGTTCATTGGTTGCTTTGCTTGCTCTTTTGGCATAGGCATTTTGGAATACCAACAGGGGTTATCAGTCTTTGCAGTTCATATTTGACCAAAGGCAATGTAACACCCACTGTAGGTTCCATTGGTGGTAGTGTACTGTTAGGGTTTAGATGCAGAATGTCCCCCAAAAGTCTCAAGTGTTTAGAGGCTCATGGAAGGTGATTGGCTCACTGGAAGTTATACTCCCCAGTGGGCGAGTACCATCACTGAATGTGTTGTTTGGCCAGGATTACAGTTAGGGGTGGTTTATCACCCCCCTCACCTTCTTCCTTCTCTTTCTGCTTCCTGGTGGCTGTGACTGAACGCTTGTTTTCCTGCCATGCTCCTCTGTTGTCCTATTTTTATCTTGGAGCCAGCCAGTCAGCCATGGACTAAAATTGTAAACCAAAGGTAAATCACTCCTCTTTTTGTGGGTGCCCAGTATTTTGTCCCAGTAACAAGAAAGCAACTAAGGCACGTGCATAACATGGTCCAGGACTTAGGAATCTGTGTGCTGAAATATTATATTTCAAATTCCATGTGGTCTCTTCATTAGTCCTGTGGGTATGTGCAGCATGCAAAGGAGACCAAAAGTTTGGAAATAATATTAGAAGATAAACTACCTTAAAAGTTTTGCTAAATCTAATATGGTTTTTATTTATTTGCAAAACTCTCCTCTTTCCTCTATGAGAGTCACCATCTGTCTTTAATGATCGCTTCACCCAACTTCCTCTGAAAGTCTAAGCTGTCTAAATTTCAACTGTTTGCCTTACGAAATTTGTAAAATAGGGGATAAAAGTGTTTCACTCGTCTCCTTGGGTGGTTGTCTGAATTATATAATGTCCAGAGAACACCTCCTTCTGAGCGTGGCTCCCCACTGAGGAACATTGTGACTAAATTCAGTAAGTGTGTTGCCCGTCTGTCTCACGGCTGCTTGGGCCCCAGGTAGTTACAGAGGGATGCAAACACTGAGAGAAATACAAAATAAGGTCTCTGTCTCCAGGTGTTGAGGTTTGCTTCTGGATGTTCCCCCAGAGTCTCAAGCAGTCATGGGGGACAGGGTTTTCAGCAGTAGCTGAATCTGGAGTTCATGACTGATTCATGGTCCAATGTTGGGATTAAGAGTGTGAGTGTTACATCTGTCCTAGGGTGGGTAGCCTGCATGCCATATAAGGAACAGAAAAAGGCTTGTCCCTTCTTTCTCTCCCTGATTGCTTTGCCACAGTCTGCCTGCCACTAACTGTTCTTCTCTGCCAAGTCACCCTGCTTTGGAGCCAGCAGATTATGGACTGAAACCTTTATAAACTCGGAGCTAAATAAACCTTTCCTCCTTTAACTTTGGGCATCAGGTATTTTGTCTTGGCAGTGAGAGAAAAGTAACTAAGACACCAGGGGAAACATATCTCAAACATTCACGGGAACAAAGGTGCCTTGGGGCCTTGTTAAATGACTGCTGCCAATCCAGGGAATCTAGGGGGGAGCCTATAATTCTGCCTTTCTAAAATCTCCCCAAGTGATGCCCATACTTCAGGTAGCAAGATCCCACGATCTGGATAGGGTGACATTAGGGGCAGAGATCAGAAAAAAGGAAGACATCTTTGTGTAAGCAAAAATATTGAAAACTGGAAAGATCAGTGCAGGCCAAAGCAGTGGAGAAGGCTTCTTGGTCATAAAAGATGGGCTAGGATTCAACTGGAGATGCTCAGATTTCATGATTCAACTTAAGATATTTCTTCTTGTTGGGTAAGGAGACAAAGCAGCTTGGGGACACCAATCTGTCCTTGGAGAAAATATGGTGTGTCTTTTGTAGGATTTGGTGATCAAGATGCTTGCGATTGCTTCTGGAGCGGTGTGGGAGGGTTCTTCTTGGGGAAACGATGGTGTTAAGTTACTGCTGGGATCTTGTTACCACACGTGCACCTTGCACATTGGGGTTCTGATCCTTCATGCATGTGTGGGCACCTGCTTCTTACATGTGACTGCATCACCAGTCAGGATACAGTGTGTGCTTCTCTGAGACCGGTCACACGCTTTATGTTTGTAATGTTATTAAAGAGTTCATTTAGCTTTCACTAAGCACCAATTAGGCTCCCAAGACAGCAGAAGTAATTCCTGACTGCAAGCTGTACAGTTTGTTGTGGAATGAACATGTCCCTAGCTTCTGGTCCCCAGGGGTGGTCTCCAGCAAACCCACAAGATTGGATGTGTTTATCTTCACAGCTCACAGACTCCTTTAGTGGCCCTACCCCTTGGGACCCAGTTTTCCTACTCTTGACGCCTCTCATACTAATTTCCATGCTCACACTCCACCTGCTGCCAAAGGTGCCCCGCTCCATGGCCATTCCCTAGAGCTGGAGCTCTTGTAACAAACTCATTTCACACCTTGACCTACTTGAACCCTCCGCTTCAGCCAGAGGCCATGTTCCCTGGGCACTCCTTTCCACCTCGGGCTTCCACTTCCCTGCTCTGGCCCTTTCTACCTTCCTCCGTGGAGAGGCAGACCCCTAGCTTGTCCAGGGCCCACCTCCAGCCCTTCCTGCTTTGCGAAACATCCCAAGACTTCCCCACCTGAGTTTGTTGATGAATACAGGTGACACTATTCATGAACTATCTGTGCTGTTTGTTTGTTTACTGTTTTCTTATTGCTATTTTCCTTTATCATTCAAACTTAATTCTACTCTTTAAGACCTAGTATCTCAGCTCCCCTGCAACAAAACCTGCTTGAAGTTAGAGTTTGCATCTTACAATGTTGGTTGTTATTTGGAGAATGTCACCCAAATAAAATATTTATTTAAAAGTTGCATTGATTTGAAAACCCATTGTAAGAACTTCTAGAATAACCATGGTGAATTGGAGGAGGTCATTCAGGTAAGATATTAATTGGGGCTTCCATGATATAGCTGCAGAGAAAGATAACTTTGGACATCTGCCTGAGCCTGCCAGAAGTCACCGTGACCCCCTCTCCCTACTGCTCCACCTTCTGTGCAGCCTGCCTCCTCATTGGGTCAGTCCTGTTGCCACAGCAATGACGCTTTCTGCTGTAGCTCAGTTACCAAGCTAACAAGTAAGAAAGCGGGCGGGAGAGCACATCTCGGGTCTCCTTGGCTGGCCTCCCTCCACTCCTGTGGCCCTCCGCATGGACGTGGGGCACCTCTTCCTCATGGGGCACACGGGCTGAGCTGGGAGCAATGCTCCTGTTTTGGGGAGTCACACTGGCCTCACATCCATGCATGCCCTGCTCTGTCTTTGGGACCCTCCTGGGATAGAACGTGAGAGCTGCCTTTGTTTCTACTTTTCTGTGGAAATCCTGGAGAGCAAGCTGGAGGGCTGACTGGCCAGCCCTGCCGGGTCCTCTGTCCCCTGAGGAAGTTAGTCGTAGCCCGTGGAGGTGACGCTACACACCAGCCTCTGTGTACAAACTCCCACCAGGGCAACAACTAAAGCCCTGATTCCAGATGGCTCTTTGTCCCCTCTTGTTATCCCCGAACCTAATGTACCCCATACTTAGTTCCATCACTAAGAATGGCAGGGCTTTCAATAGCCACCTCTGATCATGGGTGTCTGACTTGCTTCAGTCTGAGAGACCATCACTGCCACCCAGGAGAATGACTGGGGAGAAGCCAGCTTTCTCCTCTGCTGTGTCCTCTGATGCCAGCCACATGGGCCACTCCTTCCTGATGCGGTCACAGCTGGGCTTTCTACCTATGGCCCTTCTCTGGTGACCATGGGCCTGGCTGCCTTATTCTCTGCCTTCTCTCTTCTGAGCGTGGGAGGTTGCTCCTGGCAAGGCAAATCTCACAGTGTGCCTCCTTCTTCCAGCTCGACAGGGGTGTGGAGAGAGTAATTAGAGGAGCAGAGGAGGTGGAAGAGAGGAGGTCGAGGAGAGCCCAGGTGCAGTGTTCAGACTTGACCATCAGTACCCTGGCCCTGGATCGGTCAGCAGCCAACTTTGGGTGCTATGGAGGACCCTGGATGAGGAGACTGGGTGTGGGGCACTTTCACTCAGGGGACCCCGCCCCAGGGTTTAGGGAGCCTAGCAAATGGGCACATCTAGACCTCGGTCCCCAGAGCTCCTTCTTTAGGCCACATATCTTTCTGGCCTCTGTGAGGCCCAACATGAAGTAGGCGAGAGACTGATGTACAAATCAATAGGAAAACCTTTTAAGATTGCCATTGGAAAATTGGTTAAAACAAAAAAGAATCCATGAATCACATGTGAATGAATATTTAGTTTTATTAGCAATCAGAGTCGGGAGAATAAGGATGGGATGATGGTCCGCCCTCAGGGAGTTCCCGAAGAGCACTCTTGAAATGATCCTAGAGATGCTGAGAAACCCCTCCCACCCCTTCCTACACCCTTCAAAAAGATGAAATCTGACTGCATCCTGAAATTGCACATTCGTGTCTTTAGAAAGGTCAGATATTTTGTCTCCTGAGTATCCGGTGAAATAACTGGACCTCTTAGAGACAGGGGGAAAAAGAAGTTTAGAACTGTTTGGATATTTGGAGAATAATAAAATTGTATGTCTTCTTCCGTAACTTCATAAACCAAAGTAAATTTCATACTGGTATCAAATCTAAATATTCAAAGAAAAAATTCTTAAAATACAACAAACAGCCGGGCGTGGTGGCGCACGCCTTTAATCCCAGCACTCGGGAGGCTGAGGTAGGAGAAGCGTTGTGAGTTCGAGGCCGGCTTGGGCTACAACACGAGCGCAAGGCCGGCCTGAGCTACATAGTGCGACCCTGCCTCAAAAAAAAACCAGGGCCGGGAGTTTGGCTCAGTGCCTTAAGTGCCTGCCCTGGCAGGCGCGAGGTTGTGAGTTCAATGCCCGGTACCACAAAACAAACAAACAAACAAACAAACAAACAAAACAAAAACAAAACAGAACAAAACCATGTAGGTAAAATTTTGCTTGCTTCCAAGCCAAAAAACCTCTCTACAGCCATGGAAGACACTCTGGAGGAAAAACATAGATTTGACTACCTATTAACTCAAGAATATAGCGCGTCAAGCTAGATTAGAAACACTATTAAGTGGTAAACGTCAAATGGGGGAACCTGTATTAAGTACGGCAAGAGACTGAGAGCACAAATGTACAAAGAAGCTTTCCAAATCAATATGAAAAGCTTTCAAGATCGCCATTGGAAAATTGGTTTAAAAAAAAAAAAGAATCCATAATCACATATGAACAAATGTTCAGTTTTGTTAGCAATCAAAGAAACACGAAATGAAGAAGGTGACATTAAAACAGCAGCCAAACGGAACTCAGGTGACAGTGGAATGTAGCGGACCCCCCCAAATCTGAGCTGCTGTACAGCTTGATACTCCCTGGAAACCTATTTTAGGATTGAGAATCTAAAACTTAAAATGTCCCCGGGAGTTGCTCTGCCAATTACCTACCTGGAAATTAGTGTCGAGAAATTTTGTGGCCCCAAAACTCACACACGAGGATGCGCCCGGGACAATAAATATTGAGGAGCAGCCAAACCCTACCGGGGGGCGGGGGACACAGTAGAATAAATCACAATAAATTCGAGTGACGGGGAGACAAAGAGCAACGTGAAAATGCAGACTATGTAGGTAACTTCACATTAAAAATATCAGGAAAAAATACATAAAGCATAACTCAGTCCCTGCACAGTAGTTTTCCATTGCTGCTAAGACGAATGACCGCAGGCTTCACGGTCTGAAATGGTGCCGCTGGTTATTGTACAGTCCTGACAGGGGTCTGGCTGGGTTATCAGTGGAGCAACTGCAGGGTGGCGTCCCTCCCTACAGGGTTTGGAGAAGGACTCCTCTGCTTGCAGGATCCTGTTCCTGGGGGCTGCAGGACTGAGATACCCATTTTCTTGCTTTCAACTCCCTTGAGAGCACAGTGTGTCGAGTGAGATTCGGAACACTCCTGAGCGACTGTTCCCATCTCCTGGAGGCCCCGCTGTCCCGGCTTCATGGTCTTTCCTCATCTTCCAAGCTAACAACGTCCAGTGAGGTCCCTCACTCTTTCCAAATTGCTTCTTCTTTTCCTATCTTATCTCTCTGAGTCAGGAGAGGAAGTTCCGTTTTTAAGGACTCGCAGTTAAATTGTTTCACCTGGAAAATCCAGGGTCTGTAACCTGAATCATGACTGCACAAGTCCCAGGAAGTCTTTTCCCCATGATCGGTGCCATCTCACGGCTGTTGGGCATGAGGATGTGGACGTTTGGGGGACTCTGTCATCCTGTCTGCCACAGTACATAGCAGCACATAGAAAGCATCTATTTATGAATCTAGCAGAAAGACTGAAGGTACCTAAACCAAATGTTATTATTTCAGGATGGTAGAATTAATAGTGATTTCTATTTTTAAAGTTTTCCTTAATATTGTTTGAGTTTTGCAAAAATGAAGGCAAATATTAACACAGTAACTCTGGCTAATAGCCTAACATGGTGAACAATTAACATGCTAGTATGAATCAGTCCATGTACTTCCTTTTCAAAGGGAACTTCTGATTGAGGAGAAAACCCTGGAGGAGTGATCACTGCCTGCTGAATGTCAGAGTTCCCATAAGCACTATTCCCTCAACTTTCTCAGCATCTCCATCCTTTCCTGGAAGGCACTGGTTCAGGGCATGAGTGTTATTCTGGAAAATTGAATCAATAGATACTCACTGGGGGTCATCTCTGCACGGGGCATGGTGGTAGGGGCTGAAGATGCATCAGGGATGGGGTCAGAAGGCCACAAACTGCAGTGCACCCGGACAGGACACGGAGAAGGGCGGAGGTCCCATTTTGCTGAGTGTAATACATGGCATAAGCTAAGGGAAGTGACCATTCTCCCCCGAACTTTGTGAGATGCTGTTGAATAGGAACGTGCTGTTCATCTTCTGCTCCTGTGTCCCCAGCTGCAATGTGGACCACTGCGTCACCTCGTTCTTTCCTTCTCTGGATTCACAGTCTGAATTCATATAACCCTATCCTATTGCAGGACATTTGTCTACCTAGATACCAAAGACTCCCTGGCTGGCTTCATCTGGCCTCTTTCCGGTGCCCGCGCTGCTTTAGCATCTGTGTTGCTGACTGGTCCATTGACCCTGACACTGTCGGCTCCTCCCTTTTCCAGTCAGAGACCAGCACTCTAGCACGGCATGACGTGGCAGCCGCCTTTCCTCCACACCCTCGGGGATAGTAGTGAGCCTTCGGGGTCCCTGGGCCTTGGGGGTTCACCTACGTGGTCAGGGCTGTGATGAGGAAGGCACAGAGGATGAGCTGGAAGGGAGTCTGGACTAACTATTGCATCTGCTTCCAGAATCATCCTTTGTGCAGAAGATTCTCTCAGACCTCCTCGGGGCCAAATAACCTCCCAGCCTCACTGCCCGTTCTGACGGCCATTCCCACAGAGAGGGGCCATGCTGCAGCCTAGAGGCCATTAGCTCCAGCCTTAATGTGTGGCTGAGAATTTCCCCCTGGGCCTCCGCTCCATTACACATGTCCCTTGACCCCTCGCCTTCCTGGGAAACCACGTCCGGCCGCTTCGACGTCCTCATCATGACTTCAGACTCCTGTCCCTGGAGAGGGTGTTCTGTCCGCATCACTTTATCCCACCCCCGGGGGGAATTCTCATGCTCTCTGCTCTCTGCCTCTGCTCCCAGCTTGCTGAGAAGAGACGGATGACATCGCAGCTGTGTCCACAGAACATTCCCATCCTGGTCCACATCAGTTTCCTGTTGATGTTTCCTTTCCGTTTACCCTAATGGCTGGTCCAAACATGCCCTAATGTCTACAAGGCTCCTTCAGGAACAACAGTATTGTGGTGTAGCAATAATATTAGTAGCAGTAAATTGTTCTTTGGTATCTAATATATTCCAGGATATCCTCTGAGTGCACAACAGTGACTAAGGCCTTGAATCCTCTTGCTAACCCCATAAAATAGGGAGGCATCATTACCTTTCCCATTCACAGCTGAGGAGACTGAGTTAGGAAGTGTGGAGGGAGCTTTCCCTGGGGTGGTGCTGGAATGTGAGTCTGGGCCGTAGAGGCTGTGTGTAGTCACATCTTTGTGTTTTCATTCCCCTCTCTCAGGAGACTCCTTGGCTTTCTGTGTACGGAAATAAGCAAGGCCCTGGGACACCAGGGCTTTCTCATTCTCCTGATCTCTAAGACCATTAAATCTTTATTACTTCAGTCTCAGAAAATGGTATTTTCCTGCCTTTCTGTCCAGAGCCCTGGCTATGTTCTGGCTCTACGTTTCTCAAGGCCTCAGGCTTTGCTGTTTCCTTCTGTGCTCACCACCAGGGTCTTCAGCCCTGCCTTGCTGGTGAGTCTTTCCTTCTCGAGACTTCAGATGTGCTTCAGTCTCCCCCATCCTGAAGGAGCTCTGAGCCTCTATGTATATCAGGCTTAGAAGGAATCATCTGTGTCCTTCCACTTACCTAGACCTTTCTTCAGGCAGATTAAGCGCTCATTGAAACAAAGCACATTCGTCTCTCTATCAATTAGTTAGTTAATGATTTCATGAAAGAAATTATCAAGTACCTACTGTGTTCCAGACACTCTGCTAAGAATTAAGGGCACAAAACAAACACGGCAGCCCTTGGAATCAGAGTCTGCAAACTACTCATTGCAACACAGTTATACAAGGGGTGGCGGCATCTGTGCGAGAGGTTGGCTGACTAATTATTACGAACATCAGGGGCTCCAGCCATGGACTGCTTCAATTCTACCATGCTTCCTGTCCTGGGCACATCTACAGCATGGCTTGGGAACCCAGCAGATGGACCACCCAAGCCTCCTGGGGATGGGAGCCACCGAGCAAGGTCCTCACCCTGGAGCTAACAGGTGATGTGCAACCTGAAAGTGGAAGAGAACTCTGTGTCCAGTGGATGGCAATGTGAATAGAGGAAAAAGGGAGCCCTGGCAGCAGCGCCAGGAGACAGGGTGGGGACGAGAACTCAGTGAGCTTCCGGAACTGCAAAAATGCTCTGGAATGGAGGAGTCGGGAGGAAGGTGGGGGACGGAGGCCGGGAGCTCTCAGGCTGCATTGAAAGAGCTTTATGCAATGTATGTATTTTTTTAAAGTGTGGAACTTATATTTTACCAGCTGTCTAGTGCTTCACAAAGTGACAACACACAGGACTTGTGCAACTGCTTCTCAAACTGTGACCACAAGGGAGTGTGTATCAGGTCGCCCTGAACCATGCCCGGGACTTTCCGATGTTGTGGATTTTAGCCCCTTTCTTGACCTATGATTCCACTGCTTTCTGTTCCTTCCCTCTTTGCAGAGAACAACGTTGCCCTTTCTTGTCTAGTTTGGGCTTTTTCCTCCACGCACAAAGGAAGATGGGGTAAATCCTAGGAAGTGCTCGTACTGTGAGGAAATAATGCCAGTGACACCCTCATCTCAAACTACTTCTTTACTCATTCTCTTGGGCATTCATATGGGTGTGGGCTGTAGTGGCTTTGGAAGGTCTGAAGGGCTGTCACCTGGGTCCCCTGGGTTGGGGAGAGGGTGATGTTCCTGGGGCTCTTGGTCCATCGCGGGCTCTGCCTCTGCTGCTCAGCCCGGGGAGTCTCGCATCTCTCATGCTACTCACTGGGAAGTGGACTTACAGCCTTGGAGTACAGCCTCAGGCTACACACCACCCCAGCTCTGGCTCTAGGGTTACTGTAGTCCTCTCCCACAAGTGTTGATTTGCTCAACTCGAGTCTGTCTTCACCTCGCACTGAAGAACACTCACCTTTCTTCACCTTGACATGGTCATCAGCATGAGTATCAGCCAGATCTTTTCTTACCTGTGTTCCACAGAACACCAACTCCCCAGCATATTAATTAAATCAGGTCAAGTGAGGCAAGATCCTGTTCAGACTTCTCAGAGTCTTTAACATGCTAAGATACTTCCAAAATCTCTGAGAAGGGCTGAATTTTAAAAATTGCTCTGATTACAGAAGCAGTTTCTTCCCGACCAAAATTAGAGTACTGAGTGTTCCATGCAACAGGTTTTGGGACATGCTGCTCAATGCTATTCTAGGCATACAGTAACACCACCCTTATTTACTTAGGATGCATAAGAATAAGCTATTGCATTGCTATGAATTTTCCAATAACTGAAAATTAACTCTCTTTTGAATACCATATGGACATCAGTGTTCCTGAAACATATTACATATGTGGTGTGATAACATTTGGTGATAGTCACGACTTTTCTCCCCCTCCCTGTACTTTCCTTCTTTTCTATTTCCAAGCAGAGTTAACCTTCCTCGGTTCATTGTTTCAGAGAAGAGATATGACAGGGTGGAAGCCAGCAGTAGCCTTTACATCTCTCTGGTGTTGTTTTCCAAGAACTCAGAGGATTCCCTGAGTTTGTAAAACAAAGAGGATATGGGCTACGAACACATGAAAGGAGAAGGACAACTCTTCAGGTCAAAAACAAATGCAATCCAGGTTAGTGGGAGGAGCATAAGAATAGCAAGAGAGAATGGGAGAGAAGACGAATGAGGGGAGGGGAGGATAACAGAGGGCAGAGGAAAGAAAGACAAACAGACGTCATGATGGAAATGGGTTGGAAATGACAGACTAAAAAGCACAGGAGCCAAGGCCAAGGTGGGGAGCTGTTATAGTTATGTTCCTATGGCCCCACCAAGTCTAATGTAATCACGGCATGGATGCGGCTGAATCTAGCATTGTGATTGGTTTGTTGTCTGGTGCTGGGATTGGCGATGTGAGTGCTGCACCCGCCCAGGGGTTGAGCCCACATACAGTATAAGGGCAGGAAGAAGGGGTGTTTTCTTGCTCTTGTTGGTTTGCACTTTGCTGTCTTGCTGCCACCATGAATGACTGCTCCTCCGCCATGCCACACAGACTTGGAGCCAGCTGAGTATGGACTGAAACCTCCAAGAACTGTAAGAAGTAAACCTTTCCTTCCCTAATTTTGATTGTCAGGTGTTTTGTCTTAGCAATGAGAAAAAAGTAACCAAGACAGGAGCTGGCCCATCACAGACAGTTCATCAACAATTTGGGACTCAAGGACTCAGGGATCATCAGCTCACTACTTGCCCCAGTGTTTTGACATTACTGACATCTCTTGGAACTCTTGACATAATTGGGGAATGGGTGGAGAACTGCTAAGAAGGCTTGAGACTCCTAATGGAAATGATTATGAACTAAGGAGAGTCAACTTTTGTGATTATTAACTCTGATACATCAGCCTCATTGGATTAAGAATCACCTAGAAGATTAGTAAAGCATGCTCTTGGGGATATCTGGGTGGGTCATGGTGCTATGATCTTGGGGTCTATGTCTGCTTCCTGGCCCTTTCATCTCTGGCACATTTTTCCTGCTCTGCTTTCCAGCTGCCATGAATAGAGTGATTTTGCTTCCTCATGCCCTTTTGCCATGATGTTTCTTGCTTAGAGCCAGCCAACCATTGACTGAACCCTATGTGTCTATAAGCCCAATTAAACCTCTTCTCCTTTAAATTGTAGATGTTTGGTATTGTGTCTCAGCTAGAAGAAAGCAAACAAATATGACTTTCTTGCAAGCCTTGCTTCTGTGATGTACCACAGAATCTCTCTTGGGAGTGCAGCTGGCTCCTTGCCAGGTCTTGAGGGTCTGAGGAGAGAAACCTTTTATGCCAGTAATGGCAGCTGTGGTGAATTTTCAGTACTCATGTCTGCCGTTTTATAATTTTCCCATCAGCGGTCCAGATTCCCCTTCTTGATGCTATCGTAGGCACACATGGCCCTCACTATCTGCTTTCCTTCTCCAAATTTGCTTTCTTTAATGTGCTCTGGCCAGGAAATCAGATAACGAAGCTTCTTAGAATTAAGGACAAAAGGAAAGGAAATCAGTTCTGACAGCCAGGTTTTTTTCCTCATCTCCAGAATGAGGGAGCTGTGCTACATCATCACTCAGGTCTAGTCCAACTCTAACGTTTTATGAGTCTTCTGAATAGAGTAGGTGAGCTCTTATGCACTGGTTTCTTTCCATTTTCTTATTCCCAGCATATTCTCATGAGATGAGGTGGCTTGGTTTGTGACCTCGTGGAAAGTAATGTGATCTAACTGGGCATTTGTTGCTCATTTCACCTTTCATTCATTCATTTACAAAATTATTGAACATCTACTGAATGCTATGTGGTTAGAATACAAAGACTAACACAAAGAGTGTAAAACTGGGGAATTAATTCTCAATTTTTTTTTCTGTAGTTATAATACCCTTGGGGACTCTGATGGAAGTCTCTTATAATAGAAGCCAACATTTACTGAGTACTTACTACACGCCAGGTTCTGTTCCAAGTGTTTCAAAAGTAGTTCGATTTCCTCAATTATCTATGATACAGTGGTAATTATCTGCTTATTCATGAAGAAATAGAAATTCAGACATATCAGTTTATTGACTTGTAATTTAAGGAAGAATGAATGGCCAAAAGCCATTTTTATGTGGAGTGAGTTTGTGGCATAGGGCAAACCTCTCTATCATTCTTGGTGACTGGTGTTCTTATGAAAGAGGAAATTCTGACAGATATATGTTGTCTTAGTCACTTTCTCAGCAGTGGGACGAAATACCTGACACTCACAATTTAAAGGAAAGAGGCTTATTTTGGCTCATGGTTTTTTAGAAGATTCAGTCCATGGTCTACTGGCTCGAAGGCAGCAGAAACATGGTGAGAAGATCTGGTGAAAGAAAGCTTTCACATCATGGTGGCCAGGAAGAAGAGAACAAAGAGAGACCAGGGAAGGAGTATACCCTTGTAGGTCACACTCTTAGTGACCCACTTCTCCTGTCTAGATCCCACCTCCTAATGGCACACTCAGCCCTGAAACTCTTCAGTGGATTAATCCACGATGAGTACAGCATCCCAATGATCCAATCACATCCTAAAAGCCCCACCACTGAACACATGGGCCTTTGTGGGGATCTAAACCATAACATACACACATTTTGAAGAGTACCTTGTGAAGATAAAGACATAAGTCATGATAATGCTTTTACAATGTCCAGATTGCCAGTAAACCACCAGAAACTGGGAGAGGGTCATGGTGCAGACTTTTTCTCAAAGTCCTGAGAAGAAATCAACTCTGTTGCATCTAGACTGGGGACATCTGGTTTCCAAAGCTCTGAAACAATACACTTCTCTTGTGTGGGCTCCAGGTGAACGAAGCTTTGTTTTGGCAGCACTAGCAAAAGAAATCACCAAGCAACCACAGATGGACCTCACCGCCTTCAGAGGAGTGGTGGGTGAGCAACCATCTTAATCTGCCTTGGGCTAAGGAGTTTCCTGAGATGTGGGATTTTCAGCGACAAAGTCCAGGAAGTCATGGGGAAATTGGGATGAGGAGGTGACTCTAGAGGTTGATGCTTAGCCACAGCTGCTTAGGTGTGAGGACAGCTGAATTAATTGATCAGGACAGTAGAGGTGATAAGCAGAGCCACGAGTACCTCCACCCCTTCTCCACTTTCTCAAGGGGACCCCAGAGCCTCACTATCAGACAAATATTTAACAAATGCTGCTTTGCAGGATCATCTGTGCTGACCGATCGTGGTCGCTCTCTGTTGTCTGGTTGGGTGGTTTCACCATTGTATGAGATAGAGAATGCTAGAAATGGAGAAGGCCTGACAGGGAAGTTGACATCTGGTTTACTAAGGCACACTGAGCTTATGGTGACAGTGGTAAATCCAGCGTGGGCTTAGTATGGGCATAACAGTTAGACAGAACCAAAAGTGTAGGCTGAGTCTTTGAAGGAAAGGAAACTGGCAGGAAGAGCCACGGTTCCAGGAGAAGGTGCATAGGACCCAAGGTCCAGGGTTGTCACAACCCATTGATAATAACGATATCACAGTGAGGAGGAAAGTAGGACAGGGGGTGGACAAATGTCTGGGCAGGCAGGAGGCAAGTGAGACAGAGTCTGCCTTCTTCATAAGGTGAGAGAGTCATGCATATGGCCTGTCTGTGTTTATGCAGACGAACACATGGTTGCTGTTATGTCTTCCTGCTGTGAGTGACATTCGCTCTCACTGCTTCCTTCGGCCCATGAAATCACTCCCCTGATCATATTAAATTGTACCTGGCTACTCCTGAGCTTTGGGAAATGGAAAATGCCACGAGATGCTAGCATTAGGCTTGCAGATCCGGCCGGACATTTCCCCCCATCCTCCATTTCCTGGCCCAGGACCGAATCTGAGTCTATTAACTTCTAATTCAAGGAAGAATGAATGACAAACATCCTCTCCTATGGAATGACTTTGAAGCACAGTCGGAGCCCGTCTGTCATTTCCAGGTGATCTCACGTTTGTTCACCTCTGGTAGAAACATACGCTCTAAGTCCTAACAACAACAAGACAATACCTTCTGTTTGAGAGGGCTCTATGTTTTGGCGATTGCTTCCGTGTACATGATCTCACATGATCCGTGCTTAACATTGATGTGAATTCTGGCATGAACTCATACAATACCATCACGATTTTAGGTAAGAAGTTAATTTACTGACTCAGTAATAATTAAAAAGTGCCTTCTGGGAACTTCATGGGTATCGTTTGCAGACCTGACGAGAGTTATATTCTCACACAATAGAAAAAAATAAAACTTCCAGGGACTTAGGAGATGGTTGTGTAGCTCATAAATTGAGTGAAATATCAGGCTGGGTATTGTGGGCTGAAGCAAAGAAATACTTGGCTGAACCTTCCAGGAGCTTAAGGTTTGACCTAGGAGACAAAATGTACCAACAAGAAATGGTGATTCAGTAAGAGGATCTCAGCGGGCAAGTGAAGGAGGCAGATGCAGGTTGGGAGGCTGTGGCTTCTGTAGACGGTTCACTAAAGGTTCCCTGAGAATGTGGGTTGAAGTGGCCTCATCCTATGGGAGAGTGAGAGGGGAGCATGCAGCAGAGGGGCACTGTCCACCCCGCAGCAGTGCAACTCATCACGTGACGGCTGCTTGTTGGAAAGAGTCAAAGGATTGCTGCTGGCTGGCACCAGTGTGCCCGACAGCTCAGGAATGGTATAAAGGTGTTTCCCTGTTGAACTTTGGGAGAGTCTCCCTCTCCCCCTCCCCTTCTCTCACTCCTCCCCTCTCCCTCCCTCTCCTTCTTCCTCTTTCTTTCCCCAACCTAACCCTAGATAATATCTTGGGGAAACTAGAACACAAGGTATGAAAGTTTTCCTGACAGATAAGTAGAACTTTATTAGAGGTCAGTTAAAAAAGAAAGAAGGAAAGAAGGAAGGAAGGAAAGAAGGAAGGAAGGAAGGAAGGAAGGAAGGAAGGAAGGAAGGAAAGAAGGAAGAAAGAAAAGAAAAGAAGGAAGGAAGGAAAGGAAGGAATGAAAGGAGGGAGCAAGAGAAAAAAAGAGGGAAGAAAAGAGACAGAGGCAGAGACAGAGACAGAGACAGACAAACACCGCCAACCTATTTATTACCTGCTGATTTGGAGTCAGTCCCCAACTTATGAACCTGGTCCAAAGCCGACTACTCAAATTCTGGTCGAGGGGCCAGTAGAATCAGCATTTCCCAAGATCTTATCAAAGCGGAGAACCTCTGACCTCCCTGCAGACCTCTTGAATCCAAATCCGTGTTTCAGTGACATCTTCAGGCAGCACATGAAAGAAAAGCAGTTATCAAGAACCCCGAGCAGCTCCTTATACTCAGACAACAGGGTTTAAAAGCTTACTTAGCCGAGGCTGGCTCTCCTCATCACAGAACAAGCTTAAACACACATTTAGATCATTATTTCTATGCATGCATACAGCTTAGGTGCAAGCTGCAGCCCTAGGAATAGCCTAGGAATCTTTCCTCTCACCGCTCCAAATAACAGCGGGAGCCTCAGGGCTTTGCCCCTCGTGCTAGCCTCGGGACGGTGTCCCAGATTCTTCCGAGGGGGGGCATGTGGCATCAGATGCACAGCAGGAAAGTCAGGGCTTTGTAGACAGATGTGACTTCAGGTTTAACTTACCTCTCAGAGCCTATATTCTTGTTTATAAAACAGGGCCGCACAGATCAGGATTTCACCTACACCTTTAAGTGTTCCAAGTTTATTATTATGGCAACGTTTCAACATGACATCTGGAAAAATGGCCGCACGTTGAGGGTATTCTCCTCCAAAAAGCAAAAGCCATACTGGCTCCTCATTCCCCACGAGTTACTCGCTGTTGGGTATTAGTAAGTTATGCAACCTCTCTGAGACTCAGCTTCCTGGGCCGTGTGGGAGTCAGCGACTAGACCTGTCTTTGAAACCCAGAGATTGCAGCTGGCACCTGGCAGCTTACAGTAGTCCCAGCATGGTTCCTTGTGGGCCCAATGGCGGCCAGGTGGGCTGACAGCCTGAGCGAGTCCCATTGTGGTCAGAGACACCAGCACACCCAGGATGACTGGTCCAAGAGACGGCGCCACCGGGCAAGCTTGGTTGCTAACAGAGAAGCCGGCTGAGCTGCCACCCCTTTCTCGAGACACCATAATCCTCCTCAGAGACAGTGCAAGGATTGCAAGGCTTATGCTGCCCCAAAGGTGTCCCACAACAGGTCTCTCTGCATGCCACAACCGAAAGGAAGCCTTTAGTCACTGGGCCCATTTGACGGGGAGTAGGGACATTGTGGTAACTCACACATTATCCAATTAGGAGGTGTTACAGAAAGTTGTGTCAACTCCAGTCCCACTTGGCCAAATTGGTTAAGCAATTTGGTGTTTGGCCACGGTTTCTTAGAATCAGACAGGGTGCTTGCTTTGTGGTTGGTAGGAGCCGTGGGGCGCCCGGCCAGCACGGCTAATCTGGGTTTTGTCTTCCTGCTGACACAAAGGTTTCACCTGAGCCGCTGCGTCTTTCTGGCTCTTTCTGAGGCACAAAAACAAAACAAAAACAGAGCACAATGAAAGCAAAACTGACTGCTCGTTCCTTGGAGGTCTGCGTTCAGAGGGAAAGCAAGACCTGTTAGCTTCTTTGCTAAACTGTATTTGCTTCTTCGGGGACCCATCTCCCATGCTCTCTTCCGCTCTGTTCTTGCTCTTTTCTAACAAGAATGTTTCTGAGTCACACTCTCCCTCATTGCCTCAGCGAGGGAGCCCTTAGCCACTTACCACCTTTGGTAGCCAGATAGAGCACCGCCCAGTAGACAGCTTCTCCAGGACCAGGAAGTTCATCGCTCCTTTCCACTTGTTCCTCTGACCAGACTTGCTTTCAATTTCTGCTAACTGCTCTGAATGTTGAAGAATAAACATTCATCAGGCACTTACTATTTCCCAGCCTGAGTGGAAGGAGTGACCCGGACAGGACCACAGGACCTCTAAGTGCAGAAGATTCTGGATTCGAGCTCCAGAAAGAGCCAGGCTCAGGCCCCAGGAAACAGGTGAGTTCTACCCAAGTTCTTCTCTTAGAAAATAATACAAGTTTTCCAGCTTATTCTTTAAAACACTCGTTGGCTTTCATGTAGAAATTATACATAGATTATTTACCAGTGCTCCTGGAAAATAGGTCTTCATAGCTTTTTGTCTTTCTAACCAGGAGCATGGACTAAAGCAGTGCACTGCCCCCAGTGCCAGCAGAGGAGCCCTGGAAACAGCAGCATAGTGACACCTGGGGTAGCTCAGATCTGGGGTGCTCCACCCCGTTAATCCTCATGGGTGGAAATACTGGTTCCTGCAGACCCCTAAGTACCACCTTGTCACTCAGAAAATAAGATCCGCATCAGTTTAAGTGAATGATATTTGAACTCCCTTCAAAGAGTTACTAATTTGGAGGAACAAAATTATCACACAACAAACAAGGGACGATACGAACATTAAGTGATACCCTGACTCACAAAACAGATTGAAGATGACCAACTTGGTCATTTGTGACTGTTAGTGAGTAGCAGGTGACAGATGTTGAAGGGGTTCAGGACAGAGAGACATGAGCACATAGTAGAGCAGTCAAAAAAGGAACCGTGACAAGGCAGTTCTTGAGCTGATTTAATTAGTTATTTCCCAACATTCACAACCTAGAGGAGAAAATGGTTTATTTGAGCCCATGGGTTCCGTCTACGGTTGGCCAACTGCAAGGCAGAAATGGCATGGTGAAAGGGCCTGGCGGAGGAAAGCTGCTTACCTCATGGCCTCCAGGAAGCAGAAAGTGAGAAGGGGAAAGCTGGAGAAAGAACACACCCTTCCAGGTCATGGTCTCAGTGACCCACCTCCACCCAGGCCTCACCTCCTACCAATAAGTCAGCTGTGCATCCGTGGATGAATCCCCTGGGGTATGGTGTCTCCATGATCAATCAATCATCTTGCACACATAAGGCTTTGGGGGACATATTAGGTCTAAACCTCAGTACTGAACCAACTGGGGAGCAGTCTCTGGGGTCATATTCAAGAGCTCTTCATGGAGAATACTCCAAACCAAGGGTCATTGTGAAGACCGAAAGACCAGTCCATCATCAAATGAAATGCCCCAAGCAGTATGGGGGCAAATACCAAGACTCTCTATGTCTTAGTGGGTTTTCAAGCAGAGCTGCCCTCAAGAATAGTGTTGTACAAGAGGTGATGTTTAAATTTAAAAATAATTGTACAGAATAAACATTGCTATTAGTCCCCTCTGGAAATATTCCCCCTTGGTTTGCATATACTTATGCCTAGTTCTGATTACTTTCAGGAGCAGTTCTGGATGTCCACTTTCTTGAGTGTCTTTATGAGGGATGATCAAAAATACGGTGAATGCTGCTGCTGAGTTGTAATGAAGACATGCAAGTGTGTCTTCATCCACCTTTTTCACTGGATCTGGTACCACTGTGTGACTTCCGGCTCTTCCCCAAGGTCAAAATAACCATGAAAGGTAAACAGTTCGAATTGATTCAGGATATCAAGGCATCCAGGACAGTACAACTAGAGATACTCGTGAAAAAGACTTTCAGAACTGCTTTAGAAAGCGGTGAGAATGATGAGATGGATATGTTGGAAGTGACGGGGGGAGATTTTACATAATACATTTAAAAAAAAATTTAGACCTTCACAGTATTTTTTATCACACCTTTAGCTGCCTGTGCCCCACAGTCTCATTTTGTGTCTCCCCTTCTGTCCACAAAACTTATCCTCATGGATGTCTGCATTTTAACAGAAATGACAATCTTATAGAAAGAAAGGCTGGGTGGCCCCAGTCTTCACCCAGTCAGTCTGAGCAGGAGAAGGCCAGGTATCGGTGGGGCCTGGGTGTCCTGGCTGGGCACAGGACAGGCACAGAGGAGGCAGCGCTTTTCCTCTCAGCTCTGCATGGACCTCCCGGCAGCCCCGCTGGAGAGGACTTCTGTCTCCTTTTCAGTGTCGCTTTGATGTTATATCATCATCAGCTAGATGCTACGCTTACAGTGCTGGCGTGTGGGAATGAACCAGAGTAGGAGCCTGGGAAGCATCCTTCGAACAGGAGTGGGGATCACAGCACCTTAACACCCACTCCTCTCCTCTGTTGCCCAGCGCCATGCTATGGAGAGACCTGGAGTGATGGAGAAATCGGAAGGAAACACCTCTCCTCGGCCATACTCGGCAATCAGAACCCCAGGAACGACTGTGGCCCCTAGCAGGTTCAGAGAATGCAAATTTTAAAACCTCCCACACTGTAGGGTGCTTCCCAACATCTCATGCCACACCAAGTGGCTAGACATATTTCCGTTTTAGGTATTTACCCTCTCTGCACACACATGTGCTATAATCTTTTAAGGGCAAGAACAAGTGGAGCTTACACTCCCCGCATTACCCAGAATGCCTAGTGCTGTGTCTTGCACATAAAAGCCATCACAAATATCGTTTGTTGGATGAATGAATGGATGGAGTGTCTCAAGTTAGAACCACAATGTTTTTATGAAGGAGAAACATTTTTAAAAAGTGATGCAGGGTACTGGGGTGTAACTCAGTGGTACAGCATATGCCTAGCAGGTGGGAGGCCCTGGGTTTACTCTGCAGCACCAAAAAACAATGCAGTTCTTCTATGAAAGAAAACAACACCACCCCTGCATAGGTTCTGGACAGGCCCTGCTGAAGTTTGTGGGTGAGGAGTCTCAGTAACATTCCATTTGGTGAGATGTTGTGGGTTTCCTTACCCAGGGTGAAAAATTACACCCTGCATCTATATAGAGTTGCTGCCAGTGTCAGTACCTTTGGCTCTAAGCAATGATGTCGTTGGGGAGAACTAGTGTGAGTCAGTGTCTTAAATGCTGTTGGCAATAATCTGATCTCTGTTCTGGAAGGCATTCCATGCACCCTGGGCAGGGCAAATAGATGGATGAGCACGGCCCACAAGCTCACAAGTGCCTAAGCAGCCATGCACCACGATCCCTGCCACATATCCATGTCCCGGTCCCATAATCCCTGATTGCAACTTGCTGGACCTTGGTGAAAATGCAAACAAGGAAGAAAAAGAGGACTGAAGAAAGACCGGCAGTGTGGAAGTAGAGGGACAAATGCAAGGGTCCCTCAGTGGAATCCTGCTGAATCAAGACAAGCAGAGTGGAGGGTTACAGCCAGCAGGGGTGTGGCCAGGCCAGGAGCAGTGTGAGGACACACGAAGGGTGATGGCAAGAGAAGATGGAGTGACAAAGAGCATGGAGGTGGGGCAGGTGGGCAAGGGGCAGAGGTACACAGGCAGGACATGTTGGGCAGACCAAGTGCAGAGGGTCAGAGAACTGACTGCTGCCGCCAGTGTACGGCGGGGACGCCCTGGGCCCCAGCCCTGAAGGTGCAGGGTCAGCCCGCACTGCGAACACTGTGAAGTGAGGGTGGTGGCCTGGGTGATCCAAGAGGAAAGCAAAGCACAGGTGGCATCGTCCTGGCGATGCACAGACCGCAGACACACAGCAGAAGGAAAGAGGTCAAGAATCTCAGTTTTGGAGTCAGTTAGTTCTATAAGCTTTTCTAGCTCTGCTACTTTTTAGTGGTATAACTTTGAGAAAAATGCAGACCCTTGAAATTGTGGAGAATCATGGAAAAAATGGGCTCAGAGGGCCTCAGAGGTTTGATCTCCAGAAATCACCCAGACTCCATCCACGGCGGCTGCCGCTACCCACAGCTGGGGTCACCGATAGAACATGATCGATGCCAATGAACTCATTTTTTAGACCAAGGAAGGGAGATCGTGAGAAGATGTAGCTTCCAATTAACTTTGTCACTGATTGTTGGGTAACTGTGGGCCAAACGTTGTTCTTTAATGAATGGGGGTGTGCGATTTATTAAGATTAATGACTGTCACAGCTGGTAGCCAGATGTTTACACGACGCCTTCCGCTTTAGTGCAAACACATCAGAGGAAAAGGGTTGAATGACAGAATTAAGCAAATAAGCACAGTATTTTTTTGAGCGAATAAATGTTGTTTTGGAGAGTAGGAGATTAAAAGCCTAATGTATTTTGATTAGGATAATATTAAAAATTAACATCCACAAGCCAGGCATTGAAATGAAGTGGTTTTGGACAAAAGTGACTTGTGGTGGGGCCCCCATGTGGGGATTCTCGCCCACGGCCAGACCTCCATTGCCAGAATCGTCTCCTGCAGAACACAGAGAGTTAAATGGGACTTTAATCACCTCTGGTATGAAAGGGCAAATCATTTCTTTTAATTGTGGAGGGATAAAATGGCTTTGCTCTACACATGTATTTATGTTCTATGTTAGCCTCATAATTATTTTTGCAGCTGTCAGAATTTCATAAAATCTAATAGGAAAAGAAATCCGAATCCAGACTAACTCAATACTTTCCAGTGGAGTCCAGTAAGTAAAATCTCTGCAGTGACTGACCGACTTCATTCCTGTCTCTGCTTCTGAGCACAAACTTTGAATAAAGGGAAAGAGGTTAATTAGTTGGAAGAAATTCATGGGATTCTTGTTTTAAAGAAATAGCCTGAATTGAAGTGACGAAGACAACACAAATGGATAAGGAGCAGATCCACGAGAGGACCAGTTTTGCATAACTGAGCATCTTGTTTGTGTGGGAAAGACGGGAAAGGGATTTTGCCCATTCTGGTCTCAAACCATGAAATGCCGACGAGGCCAAGGGCCAGAGCCATGAAAGTCAGCAGGGAGGCTGAAAACGGACGAGCTAGTCACAGGGTGGAGCGCATGGTCTCTGACAGGTTTTTGTTGGTCGTGTGGGTGAGAGTTCAGAGTTTCCATTAATTACCTCAATTTTCAGGACTTGGGAAGTGAAATCAAGAAGCTGAATGTTAACACTTCACGTCTTCACTCACTCACTCCTCCACCTAGCAAATGCAAAGGGATAGCTGTATTGGCCCTACATGTGTTCTCCGTGAGCTATTGGCTCCATATTATAAAGCAGATAAAGTCAGGAGCCTTGGTGGGCAAACTCTTGGCTTCTCCAAAGTGTCTATGCTCTAATCTTGGAAACCATGTCTATGTTATGGTGCACAGCCAGACAGAAGTAAGATCTGAGATGGAATCAAGGTTGCTAATCGGTTGACCTTAAAATAGAATGTTAATTTAGATGTCCAGGTTGTGCTCAAAATAATCATCCAAGTTCTTACAAGGTGGAAGAGGAGGTAAGAGAGCCAGTCTCAGAGTAAGGTCATGAAAGACACTCACCCAGCCATTGCTGGCTTTGTAGGTGCCAAGAGGTAGGAAGGAAGGTGTTATGGTTTATACACTGTGTCAACTTGAAAAGTCTAGAAGCTTAATTAGGTAACTCAGCAGCTCTACATCCTGGGGAGTAGAGCTCAAGCAGTTACCTGTTCATTATGTCAATCTGAGAAGGTCAGAAGTTTAACTGAGAGACTCAGCAGGGAGCCAGGGTTCTTACTTTGTAAATATCCTCATCCTGTGCAAAGGAAGGCAAGGATGTTTGTGAAGCTACACCCACCCTGGGTGGGAGGTTCCTGTGTACAATTTAAGGGAGGAGAAGAGGCTTGCTCTTGCCCCCTTTTACTCTGGCTGCTTTTGCTCGGCTGCTGCCTTGAAGTGCTGCCCCAGTGCCATGCCACCCTGCCTTGGAGCCAGCTGATTAGGGACTGAAACCTCCCAAAACTATAAGCTAAATAAACATTTCCTTCCCTAATTTTGGGTGTCAGATATTTTGTCTCAGCAACGAGTGAAAAGTAACCAAGACAGAAGGGATGAGTAGAACCTGTAGAACTTGGGAAGGGCAAGGAAATGGATTTTGCTGTGGAACCTCAAGGAAGAATGAGTTCCTGAAGACACCTTAGCCCAGGGAGTGCTGCTGGTCTCTGACCTCCAGACTGCAAGGTAGCACGCTTGTGTCATTGTAAGCCACTATGCTTGTGGTCATTCGTCATGGCAGCCATCAGAAGCCAGCACAGACACCATGGCAGTGGAACGGGAAACCAACCCCAAATTATACCATTTGAAGAAGAAGAAATATCCCAGGAGAGGACAGTGTTTCCTTTTGAAAAAGAAAGTTCATTGGCAACTTCCATTTGGATTTAAGGACATTTTCCTCATTCACAGTCACAACCTCAAGGTGATGGGTTTCTGATTGGCCATGTAGTCTTTTCTCAGGAATATTTTATCTATCTTTGAGAGAAACTATGGTCATTTTGGTGCTCTGTCCTTGTGGGAGAGTTTGGTGGGGAGGTAATAATGCCAGCTGGGGAAAGTGAACTTATTCTCTCCATGCTCTCATGGCACTGTCTCCAAACCTGCTTATCCTCCATGCTTTCCAAAACTGAAGCCCCAGAGCTTTATACCTGCAGACTGCTGAGGCCAGACCACAAGGTTGTGGTACAGTTCCTTGAACCATTCCATGTTCTGCTGAGCCCTTCCCCTGGGTCCTCCCGGGTCACACCCTGGGAAGATAATGCAGACCCCATCAGGGACTTCCCAGACCCCATCCCAGAGTTCTGCCAGTTCTGGTTGCTCCTAGAATGCTGTTTCTTCCTTGCCCTTTCAATCTTCTTGTTCTGCTGCTCCTGTGGTCACTGCCAATCCCTAGAAAAGTACAGGGTGAATTTGTGTGTGGGGGGGGGCTGAATTTGCATAGCCTGCCTTTTGTTGTTTATTGTGAGGTGGAGGAAGTTCAGCTTCTTGCACACGATTTGTGTGCATCTTATTGGAGGTTATTGGGTTAGATTCGTCCTACTCATTCACTAGCTGGCTGGGCATTGCTATGCATGCGCTGTCTGGGCTTAGCCTTAAACCATTTTCTTTGTTCAAATTTGGATTGCTGTCTCTGCTTGCAAATAATTTTTCACAGTGACTCCTCTCTCTCTCTCTCTCTCTGTCTCTCTCTCTCTCTCTGTCTCTCCCTCTCTCACACACACACACACACATACGCACACACATGTGGGCATGCACAAGGTTACATATATTTTAGATATAGCTTTTTTACTGCCAGGTTCAAGATCTACAAACAAACACCTTTTCCAAGTTCAGGGTTGGATGAATCTTTCCCACTTTGGCTCCCGATCATTACACAGTTGTGTTTGGCTAAATAAAATAAGTTATTAGAAGACATGGAGCCCATGGGCCAAGGTCCGTGTCTTATGAGAATGCTGTTCCCTGGCCTCACGGTGCTGACATTTGGGATCAAGTGCTGATGTGTTGAAGGTGGCCATCTTGAGTGTTGTAGGTTATTATTATTATTTTTAATCAGAATCCCCACCCTCTACCTTCTGGATGCAGCAGCAACACCTTCTTCTGCAATAACAATAAAAAAAAAAATCTCTACAGACATTGCTGAAAGTTCTCCAAGGGAGAGAGATCACAAACACTCGATTTCTGGTAACCTGCTAAGAGCCTCAGACGTGGCAGATGGGTTCAGCTGCTCTTCGGCTGTGGGCCGTCTGTGGACAGGAGCTGGACAAGATTGTTGGGTCCCCAGGCTTGGATGCGTGGCCTCTGCTCCAGGTGGCTGTCTGTGTACTGCTGACTGGGCCCCTGCCCCTTACCCACACCCCACTTCGCTCCACTCTTCAGGAGCTTGAAGACAGCTTGAGTCATGCTAGCAGACCCCAGTGTAACTGAGAGTGCCAAGCAGAAATAGCCATAATCATTTTTGCTTGGATTATTGTTGTTATTTTAAAAGACAATATTTCCAAAGCTGGGGAATGACTTGGAATTCTATTAAGTTCCTTAAGGACTACAGATCTGTTCCTCCATGATTGCTTCATATCCCATGACATCTTAAATAAAACCCATCCAGATCGTGTTCGCTGTCATTCACCTCCCGAACATTTTGCAAAATGCCCTGGCCTTGGGACAGCACGCAAAAGAGATATTTCATTTCATTATTTTCCTTCCAATCACCCAGTGTACATTTACCAGATTATCTTTTCTAAATCAAAGGTTGGATTACAATTCTGTTTAAAAATATAAAATGATTCCCACTTGTAGTGGATTGAAAACTGGTGGTCACCTTAACACCAGCTGAACATCAGTGTGGTGCTGAGTGTAGGTGGCCCACCTGAGGACTGTTGCCAGCATAAAAAGGAGACCTGGGGAGGAAGAGTAGCATTGTGGGCTCTCCTAAGTGTTGTTTGGGGCTGTTGGTTCTCCTGGAGGAGCTTGTCATGCTGACTTCCCTGTTATGAACTTGGCTATTATCATCGGAGAAGTTTGGGACCCTGACACTGAGAATGGCTGCGGTTCACTTCGGGGGAGCTCTGGTCCTTACTTTGAGCATCGCTTCCTGGTTCTGTAGGGGAAGATGTGTGCTGTTCAGTCTCCAGGAGAAGCTTGTCACACTGGCTTCCTGATATGAACTCGGCTGTTCTCATCATTGGAGGAGCTTGGCACCTCACTGTCGCTGAGGATGGCTGTGGTACTTTTCAGGGGAGCCCTGGTCCTTATTTTGAGCATGACTTCCTGGAGCCAGTACAGAACACTTGGCCTACTGGCACAGATCCTTCACCCTGCTGCCACAGACTTTCTAGCTTCCAATGCTGACCTTTGGGCCTTCCTACATGCATCCATGGGATAAACTTGCGTGGGTCATTGTCGTGGGCTCTAGGTCTTCAGCTGAACTCATGCAGGATCTCGCTGAGGGATTCAGGCTCATGGCTGGATTCTCTAAGTCTTTAGCACTGTGGACAGATTTCCTGCACTTTCTTGTATTTGATCCCTTGGGTGGCCATTATAAATAACACTACAAATTCTGTGTCCCGTATGTAATTGTTCTCCTTGCAACCCCAACTACAGCACAGCAGAGTGCAGGCTTCCAGCTCACCATTAGGGTTTTCCAGTGACCACCTTTTCTCTTTGGCATGTGTTTTATCCACCCCTTCCTCCTTTTCTCCTTTCCTTCCTTCTTTCCACCCATTTTCCCCATATTATCTTCCAATCAACTATTTCTCAAAATGTGGCCTGGTTCATCTAAAATGATAATTGTTACCATGCAGGGTTTTTTTTTTTTATCCTAACCCCTTACATTTTAGGAACAGGACCTAATCACCTCAATAAACTGAAATCCATCTATTTTTAAGACTCAGATCACATTTTTGTCTTTAAAACACCATGTTTTTCTTCTGGTACTTGTCATATTCTAGGAGGAAGAGAGAGACAAGGAGGAAGAAGAGAAAGGTGCAGAGCTTGAGAGAGGGTTGTAGCTATAATTTATGTGCTGAAAACTGTGGTAGACACTTGACATTACTTCATTAAATCTTTGTGATGTCATTCACTTGCTAGAAGTGGAAACTGCAACTTGGCAAGTTTTATTTACTTGCCCATGATTTATACTGTGTAAGTAGGGAAGGTTCTCATTGCAAATTCACAAAGTACTTAGCTGTGCCCTGGCTCTTCACTCTGGTATTTCTTTGCATGCTTGTCTTATGTTCTATTGAGAAAACTGTGTGTGTCAGACCTTGATCAGGTGGCAGGATGAAGAAAGTATTCAATTTAAAGTCAAGCCAATCCCTGCTTACATTCTGGCATTGGCATTTCTTGGTTTTTACCAAGTGGCTCTAGTGTGTGGCTATGCACCTGTAGCCATAAAGTGACCAGGCAATAAAGGAAGAGGGATAAAGATGAGAGGAGGAAAAGAGAGGCACCTGTTGTCCATTAAAGAAGATAACTCACTTCTGTTCATATCTCAAGGCTTAGTCCTATAACTAACCTAGCTTTAGGAGAAACTAGAGCTTGGTATTTAATTCTATATGGCTTTGAGTTCAAATGAAAATCAGGAGAAATTGAATGTCCTATCCCATCATAATGGATATCTACTATTTCCTCCTGTGTTTTCCAATTTCCAGTTACAGTACTTTGATTTACCCTTTGTATCTAGCACTGTGTGAACTTCAGGTGAATCTTATTCTAGGTGCTGGACAAATTCTCCAGGTGCAGCCAATCAGAGGTGGTACGTGATGCTAGCCAAGCCAAACTCACCAGAGAAGACCAAAGCAGACCCTGAGACTCTGCTGGGCACCTGCCAGAGAAATGTCCTCCCTGCCACAGACTTGAAGCTGTGTAGAGGGAGGTGGGGACCTGCAGAGACTAAGGCCACACTAGAGGGACACCATGGGGAGGCATGAGAGAGGTAGACCTTGCTTAGACCTTGAAGCCCCAGATTGAGCTAAGAGCTTGCATGTTTTATCAACAGGTGCTAATGCAGTTCTACTTTGCCTGAGTTAGTCAGAATAGAGTTTTCTGTCTTCATGTGGCACTGCATAAATGGAGATTCAAGAAAGGGTCATGAGTAGGGTACCCATATTGAGATACTTTAGCTTTCCTACACCAGCAAGCCTCTTTGCACATAGCAGATTCCCCAGAATTGATGGTTGAGAGAATGAAAGAAAGCAATAAATAAGAGACTGAGAGTCAAGATCAACCCCTTTAGCTTACAAGAATTCCAATAGTTTCTTTTGTTCTCTGTATCTTCTTGAACCATGTTTATATTTAGTAGTCACAACTGTAAAAAAAAAAAAAAAAAGGCCAGATGGCCTGAAATGGTTTTCAGAGTTCAGTTCGAGACCTTGAAAAGAAACCAGAAAGGGAAGCTCTCCCCCATTCCAGCCAGGCTGCGTCCATATGTGGAGGCAGAACTGTGCCCAAATAGTTTCCAAGTGAACATTTTATTTTTTCTCATCGTCTGTGGCTGGCCTTGCTGGTGACAGGATTCAGCGAGGGCAACATTTCAGGGTTCCCAGATGGTGGGACAGCTCAAATCTGCTGGAATGGGGCAGAGGGAACAGTTCTACCACAGGGCCCTTTAGGAGAGCAAAATAGGAAATTTATTCAGGTGTAGGTTGCTTATATTCATTTCGCTTCCAAAACAGATTTGAGTGGGCTTTCAGGAAAAGGGGCATATACAGTAGATCTGTCAGAGCAAAGGTCAAGGGTCAAGTTCTATACAATGAAGATCAGTTATATCTGTTAATTATAAATGGTTTTAAATGATAGTTATGTTTCTGGAACCTTATCACGCACACAGTTAAGTGCACCATTCCGAGCCTTAACATGTATCGTTTTATTTACTTCTCAAAGCAACTCTACAGTGGTGCTTACGATTGTTTGTATTTTATGGTAGGGGACCTGAAGAGTTGGTGACCCTCTTGTGGAAATTAGTCATGTGTTCATGCAGCACAGCTGAGCCTGAGTTTTAATTCTGGGCAGAGGTGAGAGTCCTCAGTTCGAATCCCTTCTCCTCCACTCTCCAGCCGATGGCCTCAGCCCCTCCTTTCTCTCAGTAAGCTTTTTCTACATCTGTAAAATGGTGCTTGTGCCGAAGACTAAAAGAGGTAATAAGGACTGGCACAAAGAAGTGTGAAGTACAGAGAATTAGGTACACAACCCTCTGTCTTATTGATTTCAATGAGAACCAGTAGTATTCTCATCACCTACTAATATTAGGTGAATGCTAGATCATTAGCTATAGAATGGAATGCTTTTTTCCAGTGTAAGGGAACGGAATGGCCCCTTTCCAGTGTAATTTGCCAAGGACATCGTCTGTCACCATTTTGTTTCTCTATGAGAATGACAAAACCAGAAACATTAAGAGGTACATCCCAGGGGTTCAAACTGGGCAAAAGGGAGAGAAACGGGCTGTGAAATAATTACATGGACCAGAGAGAGCCTGTTGTCAATTTTCCTTCCTGAGTATGCAAATCCCCCATAAAGCTCATCAAACACGAAAGTGGGATTTAGCTGGCCTGCCCAGCTCCCCTTCTCTGTGTGCTTTCTGAAATGAGCTCTTCTTTTTGTTACGCAAATAAACAACAAGCTTCCTATCGTAGCGTCCTCAGCCATGACATTGTCAGTCAGGGCTGCTGGGCTAAAGTCGACCAGACAGTGATCATGCTCAGCGTGCTTTTGCTGCGGAAGTTCCAACTGGGATGGTGATGTCACCGCTGGCCCTCAAACACTGCCGTTAGTAGTGCTGGGGAAAGACACACACATGGGCCTAACCAGTGGGGTCTAAGCACCGTGCATAAACGCAAGTACACTGTCTTTAAGCTAATTCATCAAAACCCCAAGGTTTGCAGGGATTGCAGGCTTTCGGATTCATTCTGTTCAGTAAATGTGAGCAGCCTTCACTGGGCCATTCTGAGCTGCTCAAGATTCAGGCAGGAGAGGTGGCCTCCCTATGCGAATCCACAACTGCATGCAAATACATGCAGGACCCAAGCTCGAATCAGCCCTTCATCTAACAGTGGTTTCCTCTCAGGAAAGGCAAGTATCTGTGATTAGCAAGGAACCCCTTGACTTGCTGCTTCTGTCTAAGGGAGGAGACCCCAGGCCCAGCAGCCTCCTGAAGCTGTGCTGACCACTTTGGTTCCTAGGCTCAGGTTCATCTGCTGGCCGAACCAAAGAAGGACATTTATTTTTGTGAAAAGGAAAATGATTTATTCAAAACTAGTTCATCACCCAAATAACTCTCTCGTCATAACCGGGGATGTTAGGGTCTTCTATAGCCAGGATCTGAGCGGGGAGGGACGCAATGAGACAATAGACACGCCCGGGTCCTTCTTGTCCTTCCTTGACTTCTCTTTTCCCCATGGCAATGGAACCAGACTTGAGCTCCTGGGGCCAGCATCCGTATCTTCTGTCCACTCATCTGGGTGGACAAGAGGGGTGGCATTTGTGCCCTCGGCCCATGGAGTTTGGAGACGCCACTTGTCTCTAAAGAAAAATTGAACTTCTGTTTTGTTGTTATTTTTTGTTTGTTTTGTTTTGTTCTTTTTGGATTTTTTTGAGGCTGGGTCTCACTATGCAGTTCAGGCTGGCCTTGAACTCATTATGGAGCCCAGGCTGGCCTCATACATGTGGTGAACTTCTTGCCTCAGTTTCCCGAGTGCTGGGATGACAGGTGTGTGCCACCATGCCCAGAAAAAAGAAAACCTCACCTTTAAAGTTCATGTGCCATGCAAGTTAAAGCAGGAACGCTCTGGTCTGCCAGCTAAAGGAATCTGCTACCTCTGTTTCTACATCTCACTTCCTTTTCTCCCCCGCTTCCCTACTTTCTTCAAAGTGTCATCATTTTCTGGCCATCCTTCTTTCTTTCAAAATATTCCCAAGCAAGCACTGTGGCTCCAGAGAAAGCAATGGAGAGACTAGAGAGGTAATTCAGGCCAATCGAAGGTCCCGGGCAAAGCTAGCCATTTACCGGTTTACTGTGACCGCGGAGTCTCTTCAAGCTAATTTTTTTTTTACCTGGGCCTGCCACTGCATGCCCCTCCTGGTCAGCATTCATTGTCACAAAATGAAACACGATGTGGCATCATTTTATGACATCTGTCGCTACACATGAATGACTGGGATAAAAACCAAAGAGTTCTTCTTTCTGTAAAAGTGTCCCAGTTCCTAGAATTAATACAAATGTATTGCAGCTGATGGGCAGGGTTCCTAGGTTTTCAAGTTCCCATAATTCAAAACATCTAACGCTAAGTGGATTTGTTAGTGGAGGTAGACAGATCTGTGAGCCAAAGGCAGACAAATCATGTCAAAAACTGTGTTTTCATCAAAAGGCCAAAAATGTAACTTTGTTCTATTCCCATGAAATCTCAGTCCATAAGGGAAAATAATCGTGGGAAGAACAGCGTGAGCTTGCAATCTGCCGTTGCTCTAGGAAGACACCGCTCGGGTCTCCTGGACTTCTGCTGTAGGAACGGCATGGTCCTGACAGTAAGCGGGGGCCCGGGGGGCTCTGACTTCAGCCTGTGAGTGATGTCTTCACCTCTAGCACTGCACGCTACTGGGGAGCCTCACGTGCCCTTGCTCGGCCTTGGAGAGGTGTCGCCGGAGAGAGCAAAGTTTGAAGAGGGCAGGCTAACTCTGGGTTTTCTGGGCTTGCCCGAATGGTATCCCAGTTCATCTTAAAAATAATATTTTGATCCTAGACCGTAGCATATTTCTGGCTATGTGTTACAAGCTTTGCTTGAATTACCGGACAGTCACATACTGTTCACAGCCGAGTCCGTTTTTAGCAATGTCAAAGGCAAGGAGGACTCGCAGAAGGGTGCGTGCGTTTGATCCCGCTCGCTGAAGGTCAAACCGCCCACCACCTCCCCGCGCCTTCCTGGCAGAGCAGCACCTTCCGGACTCTTCCAAGTGTCCCCCGCACGTGCCAAGCCCTGTTCCTCTTCAACAGACCTAGAAGGACATCCGGATGGTTCACTTGGAAGCTGCCTCTGATCTTCAATGTCCCCCTGTCTTCTGAGGAAGGGGAGTGAGGAGGGGCCAGTCTGGATGCCATCTCTGTGTGTTTGTGCGTGTGTGTGTGTGCGCGTGTGTCCGCACAGGTTCCCAGCCACGACCTTTTTGGAATTATATTTGTGTGACACCATAGCAACTGTCATAGCTTCTTTTGGGCACTTTATATGTAGACTAGGAGCTGACTTCACTTTTAAAAATTTGTTTACTGTGAAAGAGTATGTACCTGGAAAAGAATTACGTAACACACAAAAGTGAAAACATAAACTTACATTGTTAGGTATGTCTATATGTATGTCTACAAATATTAACATACAGAAAAATAAAGTGGACATCCAGGGCTTAGCACATTGCTTTCGAAATGGAAGATAAGTACGTTAGCAAGAGTTGGTTGTATCCCCTGTGGAATTCTCATTTCCTCCTATATGTTTATCATTTCTTCCCACTGTATTGTTTTTTATGACATATGTAAGTATCTTTTTTTTTTTAATTTTTTTTTTTTTTTTTGCGGCACCGGGGATTGAACTCACAACCTCACACCCACCAGGGCAGGCGCTTAAGCCACTGAGCCAAACTCCCAGCCCCTCTATGTAAGTATCTTTAAACAAGCGCTGGTGCATTTACATGCTGTTTAAAATTCACATAAGTAGGATCTGCCATTGCAACTAGCTCTTCCTCCCAATAGGATTTGAGATCTCTCTGTACTGATATTAGCTGTAGCTTGCACTCTCTCTCCACTACATGGCACTGGATGTTGTGACTGCACCCCACCCAACTGATCGCCGCTCTGCTGTGTATGGACACTGTGCTCCTGCCAGTGCAGTTCCTGTGGCCTGTGCTTCAGTGAACACGTTCCTATCTGGTTCCTTTTGTGCATATGAACGAATTTCTCTCTGGCACAAGGCATGTATGAGAGAACACGTTCTGCGGGAAGAGCCGCCATCAATTTTTCTGCCTAACACCAAATTGCTTTCCAGAGTGATTGTGCAGGTGTCCACTGCTGCCGGCAACATGAGCACAAGCAGATTCTCCCCTCTACCTTGGCCAATGTCTGGTGTCACCAGGCCGGAACCTTTGGCAACCCGGTGTGCACAGAGGAGACTTCTGCTGGGATTTTAACCCGTACTTCTCGGGAAGCTAACGAGCCTGAATACCCCATCTCTGGTCCATTTGTCATTTAGATTTCCTCTTTTGGGTTTATGTCATGGCTATTTTTTCCCTGGATTTGTTTTTGCCTTCTACTTGTTGGTAAGTAAGACCTTAAAAAGCAAACAAGTAAACGAACAAAAGCCCTACATTCCAGCAAGGCATGGTGGTACAGGTCTGTAATCCCAGCACTTGGGAGGCTGAGGCAGGGGGATCTTTGTGAGTTTGAAACCAGCCTGGGCTACAAAGTGAGCTCAAGGAGAGTCTAAACTACATAGCGAGACCCCATCTCAAAAACAAAACAAAAACCCTACGTTCCAGATACTAACATTTTGTTGTTCTTCCATGTGATAAACCTCTTTTTACTTTTTCTATGATGCTCTTTCATAAACACATTTTGAATTTTAATGTAGGGATGATTACTCATGTTTTCTTTTATGATTACTTTCCTCATCCTTTTTAAGCAGCCGTTCCTGAACATTTAGAGGTCTAAGGTAGTTTCCTATTTTCTTTCTACTAAAAGTTTCATTTTCTTCCCCAGAGACCCAGATAAGTTAATAACAGCAAACTATATTTCTATGTAGTACACTGATCAACTAGGACTTTTTTTTTTATTATTTTGTACATACTTTAAAAGTTTTTGTTGTTACTATGTTTGTGATGCATAATAATTACATTCACCTTAGGGAATCAGTACATATAAATATTGAATCTTGACCATTTTACTGCTAAAGTAAAGTATTTTTGCTTTTTAGTTTCTCTACGAAAAGTTTTCAAGTTTCCTTTTCACATGCAAGTCTTTAGCACATCTGTAGCCGTGTTTTATGTACACTATGAGAAGAAAATCGTTTACTTTTTCAAACAGATGACCTGGAGTGTGTGAATCCATTTAAACTGCCCTCACAAAATGCCACAGACTGCATGAGTTACAAAAGAGAAATCTGGCTTCTTGCAGTGCCGAAGGCTGGTTGCCAGCCGGGCTGGTTTCTAGCCAGGTCTCTTCACTGGTTTGTGGGTGCCCTCTTCTGTGCTCTTCCGTGGCCTCGTCTCTGTGCGCTGGGAAGGGTGCCCTCTGACGTGGCTTCCTCTCCTCACACAGATACCTGTGCTGTCGGGGCAAGGGTCCACCGTACGGCCTCACTACCTCTGTTAGCTCCCAATACACCCTATCTCCAAGTAAGTCATCAATGGGCCTAGAGCTTTGACGCACAAACTCAGGGGGTGCAAAAGTCCCTCCCTAAAAGAGTTCCTCGCCATACTGGTGTTTATGTGTAGTCCATCCTTCCTCTGCCGTCTATCGAGTTTCCCTCTGTGTGGGCTTCTAGATCCCATTCTGTGCCATGTTCTTTATCATGTTCCCCGGGTCCATTTGTTACCCGTTTACCGAGAGCTTGTTCTTCCGTATTAAAGCTTCCTCCATCAGTCACGATTGTTATTAGTGGGCTTGCCTTGTTCTTCCTTAGAAATATAGCAACTATTCTTAACCTTTTGTTCTTCTACATAAATTTTAGAATCAGCTTGTCACCTTCCACTAACCATCTTATAAGAATTTATATTAGAATTTATTCAATCTATAAATCAGTTTGGAGAGAATGGATATACTCGCAATATTGAGTGTTTGGCTCCTTGAATGTGGTGCTGTCTGTCCACTGTCCCTCTTTCTTTCTCCTCTCTCTCTCTCCCCTTCTCTCTTCCTCTTCCCCTCTTCCTCTTTTTACTTCTCCCCATATTTCTCCTCCATATTCTCTCTCATGGGCAAATATTCTAGTTCATTCAATGAATCCATTGTTTGGGTTACATTATTGTAACATATGCCTTTGTGCATATTTCAATTTTTCTAAGTGATATTGTAGAATACACTTCTATATCTTTCTTCTCTCCGCAGCTCTGTTGTTCAGATGTCTGGAAGTGCTCATCTTCACATTTAGACAGTTGTTGCTGACTGGTGCACAGAACTCCAAAGTATGATCTATCTTATTTTACCTCTTCAGTCTCTTAGTGCAGGACTCCCAGTGATGATTATAGGGATATTTGTTCTGTTTTCTCAAGTTTGGTAATTTATTTCAAGAAATTTATATATTTTATCTAAGTTTTCAAATATATTAGCATTAAGTATTGACAATATTCTTTTATTAATTTCTAATCTGTTCTGTGTCTGTAGTTATAAGTGGTTTTTTTTTTTTATGTTTTTCGGGTTTTTTTTTTCTTTTTTCTTGGCTGATTTCCCCCTAGATTTACTTATTTTATTAACCATAATCTTTTGGATGCGCTGAATTTCTCTATATCTGTGTTTTATGTTACATTTATTATCCTCACTACCATTACAGACTTTAGGATTCCATAAATTTTCTTTAAAAAGATAGTAACGGTGCTCTTCTTATTCATTACTGTTTTCTAGCTCTTTTCTCTGATATCAGCACTGCAATGCTTATGCCATTAGACTCAGGTACCTTCCTTCTTGCAGTCATTTTCTGCTCTTTCAGTTGCTGAAGCACCTGGCCAGTCATCGCTGTCACAACTCCCCAAGTCACTTCCGATGACTCCAGCTGTTATGTAAACGGTCCATTCGGACCACCTGTCCCCTCAGCCCTTGGCCGAATCAGTCACCTCATCATGAACTGTTACTTTACGGTCTCCAAATTTTAATTTTAAACATTCCTGTATTTGGCAAGTACTTTAATCTTTATAATATTCGTTATTCTAGTATTTCAACCACAATAATCCTTTGACTGGTCGGGAACTTCAGGGTATTGCCCATACCATTTTTTTTCCTTTATGTCATACCTGTCTCTCATTTCTGGTTTCTTTGATTAATTTTATAGACTTCCATACAACACAAACACCCTTTTCCCCTTCTCTCCCTTAGATTCACTTTGGCAAAACCACAACATTGGTTAAATGAAATTCTCCACCTTCTTTATTCCTGCATCTGAGCAGAGTATGGCTAGAAAAAAAAAAAATCTCTCACCATGCTAGATGGCCTCATTTTAAATTTACAACCCCAAAGCTCAAATGGACCCTCAGCACTGCCCAGCCAATTTTCTTTGTCTCTCTAGTCAATTTACTGTCCTCCTCTTTGAGAAAATTATTTCACACCTCCTGTCTCTGCAAACCTGCTCCTCCCTTCTCACTCACGGCTGATGATCTCACTTCCTACCGCACTGAGAAATAAGAACCATCAGAAGAGAAAATGTAACAATCTTCCGACACCAAGTGTATCAGTCTAAGTTACCCGTGTCCCTGTCTTCTGCCTGCGCTCCCAGTAAGTGAGATAAATTCTCCTAATTCCTAATAAATGCCGCGGACCAGATCTCACTTCCTGTGAATTACTCCAGTTTTCCCTTCTCTCCTGGATCACTTCCCTCTCTCTGGTCATTCGCAGACACACGAGAACTGCTCTCTCCAGGGAAGAACATCTCCCTGGATCCCGCAGGGGAGGAGGAGGAAAGGCTCAGTTTGGCAAACAGAGGATCTGAGTTCAGGTCCTGTATTTGACTCCCCTTCTTGGGTTGAAGAAAGCGCCATTTTACCCCTTTTCTTGAAATTAGAAATTTTATAAGGGCAGAATCCTAAAAGGGAAAGTCTGCGATTTTCTAGCACTACCAGGGACTGCACAGTAATTCCACCTAGCTCTCTGCAAAACAGTCAGTTGCATCTAGTCAGTAGAAATAAATTCGTGTACCAACAGTTTTGCAAGTAATGAGAGTAATATTTTAAATTTTACTTGCATTCTGTCTCTGGGCAGATTCAGATCTTGGGACTATACAAAAAGGCTTTTGTAGTGGTGGCTGTTGTTTCATTTTAGGTTCTGAAACCCCAACGCTTCTGATCTTAATAAGAGTCTCCCAGAGATCTTATCTTTCTCATCCTCTGATCCATTCTAAGAATCCCGCTCCATTAAAGCCAAAATCAGAAAGTTGGCTTCATTCATTCTCAACTGGCCCTTCCAGTGTCTTGCTTGTTAAATTAAGCTACTTTTGGTCTGAGGATGCTTTCTACTCGTCTCTGCCTAGTGAGATGCAACCCGGCACAGCACAGAAACTGACTGAAAATCCAACTTGGGAGTAGGTGTCTTCTAACAAAAAGCCAGTCACAATAGCTGGGCTCCAGTCGATCAAAGGCAGCCAGCTGATGGTCCCATTCAAACAAGACCAGTACTGAATCCACGCATGAGGCTGGCTCAGTCCAATTTGAGAATCGTTCTTTAGCCAGTGAAATCCTGTGACATTTAATTTGTCTAAAGGTTTCAGTTTAATACACCTCTCCAGACCATCAATCCTAACACACTACTGAAGCCATTCGGTCAGGACCGCTAGCGACCTATGTCTTGTCTCATTCAGGACCTGGCTGAATCTCATCACTTGAAGCATCAGTCTCTCCGCCTCGATGGCCATGGTTGATTATTCCATCTTTCTCAAAATGAAATGTTTCCCACCACCCTGTCCACCCCCTCTTTCTCTTCTTGGACGCTGCTGACCTAGGCACTCCTCCTGCCTCCACGGAGAGCCCACTGGCCAGTTCCTTCTGGTTGTTTTTTATTTTCCTTCCCCACAGTCACCTAGTAGATTTCATCATGTCACTCCTTCAAGGTTCGCAACTTCCTCCTCCCATCTCCACCATTTCTCCAGACCAGCCGACACAGGGCTTGGTGACATTGGTAATGCTGGCACCCATTGGGAAGACCTGGCTCTCTTCTGATGATGCCTCCCCAGTTGCAGCTCTTTTCTGCACCCCTGGACTTCACGATGGAGAGGGACGGGCTGGTCCTCTGCTGCTTCTGGTCATGTGTCACACAGACAGCCCTCCCCCTTTGGAAATTGACTTCTTCAGTCTCACCTTTTGCACTACCTTTTATCATCCTCCAGGTCCCTACCCAGCCTTCCTTGGGACCGACCTCAATGTACATCTGATCTTCTGCCCCTTTTCCAATGCCCCTGTCTATGGCCTGGCTCAGTGTCTCCCCTCTTCCCAACTCACTCTCTGCCAGGTTTCCTTCGGGTACCCAGTTTACAGCCCTTCTTATAGCCAGACCTTCCTTGATTGTCCTATCTTGAGTAAAAAACCTTTAATTCAACACTATCCATCTCCTTTTCATGCTTTATTATTTATTTATTTGTTTTAAAGGGAATAAAACCAAGCAAAACAAAGCAGAACAATGCCAATCAAAACAAAGTGTAAGTGACACAGGACTTCAAAACAGTAGGAAATCAACAATAGTTACCATGATGCTTCCTGCTGTCTTCCAAATAGCTGCAGTTACCTTCAGACATAGTAAAAATCAGACAAAACAGAAGACTAAAACCAATAAAAATAAAACAATGAATGCAATAAAGGACTACAAAACAAGATAAGAATAGATCCAAAATGGCTACCACAATATATCTTGTTATTTTTGAAATAGTTGCCCATGCCATTGGATAAAATAAAATCAAATGAAACAAAACAGAACAAAACCCAACCCAACAAAACAATGAAAATGACACAGAACTTCAAAACATGACAACAGGGAATCAATAATGGCCACCACTCTTGGAAGGAGATCCCCCATAGATTGTACACTGCGTATTGCCATCCTCTGAACAGATGATCAGACTACCGGCTTTAGATTTGCAAAGTCAGTGAAACATTAAACACTACAAGCATTAAATTGTATTTTACCTCAATAGCCATTGTCACAGCCTGTGTTTCTCTGGATCAGCCAGTCGCTTATGGCAGGGGTTGGGGTGGGGTTGGGGTTGGCTCTTCTTGTCTCCCAGCCCATGCACCGGAAGGGGCCGGCAACTGGTTCTCCCCAGTGTCCTGCACGTGGCGCCAGTTTACAGGGAGGGCTGGCTTTTTGATGACTTCTTGTTCTCTTCCTCCATGGTCTGTGAATGGTGCTGACTTACAGGAAAAGGCAGGGATCTGGCTGTCCCCCTGGTAGCCTGTGCATGGTGCTGATTCTCAGGGAGGGCTTGCTTCTTGGCGACCTCTTGTTCTCTGCCCCACAGTCTGCAAATGGTGCTGACTCACAGGAAAAGGGTGGGGTCTGGCTGTCCCCCCAGTGGCCTTATATTATTACTCTCTCTCTATATATATATTTTTTTCAAAGCTCTTCTTCCATATGACATAGCCATATTTTATCTTATTTACTTGTTCATGTCTGTTTTCCCCAGTAGACTATAAACTGCTCTGTGAGGTTGGAAATTTTGGTCTGCTTTGTTTCTTAAGAAAAAAATATCTAGTGTGGCATGGTTATGCCTGCTGTAGTCCCCTGCTCTGGAAGGCTAAGGCAGGAAGATTGCAAATTTGAGCTCAGCCCAGATAACTTAATGATTTAGTGAGACCTTATTTCATAAAAAGAATAAAGAAAGAAGGGTTGGGGATGTAGCTCAGTGCAAAGGCCTTGAGTACAATTCCCAGTACTAGAAAAACAAATGTCTAGTAGGATACAGTGGTGTATGACTGTAATTCCAGCTGCTCAGGAGGCTGAGATAGGAGGATCACAAGCTTGAGACCATTCTGGCAATTTAGTGAAGCGATCACAAATTAAAAATAAAATAGAGGGGGCTAGGGGTGTAGCTCAGTGTTAGAACACTTGCTGAGCATTCATGTGACCTTGGGTTAAATTCCTAGTACCCTTTCCCAACAAACAAAACAAACAAACAAACGAACAAACAAAACCCAAAAAAAACAGTGCCCAGCTCATGGTAAGGCATCCTTTATTTGTGACTGATGGGATTTTCCTTGCCTGGGGTGCGTTCTTCCTGTGGTTCTCATCTGAGGTTTGTCCTGCCGCTGATGCGCGGAGAGCCCAGGACCTCGGATTCTGCAGATGCTGTCTGTGTCTCCAGACCCTCACCTCTTACCACATGCACGGCCTTTCTGGAGAGCCTTTGATGGCAAGTATCATAAAACAAAATAATTTTGAATCTCAAATTCTGTTAATAGAAATAAAACCTAAAGGAAGAACCTGAGAAAAAATATGTGTATGCAAACATGTGGATCTCAGCTGTAATTGTAATAGTGAATAAAATTAAAGCAAATGTAAATATTCATTGGTTGGTGGAATGTAAATACACAAAATCAGCAGGAATTATTCGATATGCACATATTAATATGGGAAATGTTTATTGCCTTTAAAAGGTAGAATGTCAGGTTATAATACAGTAAGTGCATTGTAATCCCATTGTATTATCTATCAGAAAATATGTGACAGGTAGCATGTACATATAAATCAGTTTGTATAGAAATAAGGAGGTCTGGAAAAATAGTATCTTTTTTCCCTCCTCTCTTTGGACTTAGGTTGGTAAAATGCAGAAAGCAGAAATGTTGGGTAAGACTTCCTAAGTTTGGAAATAAAAACACAAATTCGAAAGGAAAAGATTGATAGGTTTGATTATATAACTTCTCCATGTTCATATAGGTAGAAGTTTCATTTATATATACATAAAGCTGGGGAATATTTTCAGTAAATACATCATGATTATATAAATATATCATTCAAATCGATAAAAAACTAAGCCTAAAGTAATGGATATAAATGGCAAATTTTAAAGAAGAAATACAACTGACAAAAATGAAAGAATATTCAATATTTGAGATTGTTTAAGCATAATAGCACAATAGAAATGCAATGTCAGATGAAATTGTGATATTGTAATACTCCTGTTAAAATAGCAAGTGAGAATATATAGGTAAATGTATATATATGTGTATGTGTGTGTGTGTGTGTGTGTATGTATATATGTCTACTTTTCTATCTACCCATCCATTCATCCATCCTCCAATTCGCCCTACACCCTGTATCCATCTACATATTTATTCTACTTTGCCAGGTTATAAAAGTTCATAAGAGCTAAAACTCTTTCTGTATGATTAATTTCTTTGTCTTGAGTACCCAGACCAGTGACTAAAACTGAGTGTTTAATAAATACCCATGGAATGAAAACACACCAATGGAGCTATGGTGAAACCAACACACATTTTAAAAGAACAGTTTCTACTATGTCTTTCCAATCTATGAAGCTATTTTGGAATTACTCATATTTTAGATCTTTTCCTAACTTTAATAGTATCTAAACCCAATAAAATGTATATATTGACCCAGTCTTTTAAAAAAATTTAATTATTCTGAGTCTAGTTTATTTTTAATATTTTTCTGTCCTTTACTTAGCAATGTAATCTACTTATTTACATCGTGTTTTAGTGTACCTTACAAGAAAAATGCCATGCTGGAGAAAATTGCTTTGTAAATGTAAAAATGTAAATCAAATAAAAATTCCACAGCAAGTCACTGCTGAGGCCATCTCAAGCATCGATTACAGGACAAAATATTCCTGAAATGGCCACTGCCTCATTATGCAGGCTATAAAATAGTTTTAAAAAACTGCAAATAGGGCAAGGTCTTTCTTTCTCTCTTTTTTCAATCAGATGGGGCAAGAAATAGGGCATTAGCATGAAAAACTATTAAGACGACGCCCCTTCCTTGAGGGCTGAAAACCACCGAACACTTACACACACAGACCTAGAAAAATGTGTCTCGCACTTGGCTTTGATATTTGCAGTTTGGACTGAAATGTGTGCGGTCACACTGCAGTTCAGTGGCCCAATCCTGACTGCTGAGGTGCTGTCCCCACGAGCCCCACTACTGACCCAGCCCTGGCCAAGCAGGGCCCTGACCTCAAAATCCAAGGAGAAAGCCAATCTGGAGATTTCCTCCAAAGAGCTACTTCCTCAACATCGTCACCCTCAGAAGCTTCCCACCGACCTCTCTCTACCCCTTCAACAGCACGGAGATGCTCAGTTCTCAGTAGCAGTCAAGAATGCTGATTCTTCTACCTGTCGTTTCTGAAAACAGACTAGTATAAAGCAGAAAACCACTGGATAAGGATTTAAAAACCATTTTAGGATCCATTCATTTTGCCACAAATGACTCAAATATGTACCTTTTCATGGCTGAGTAGTACTTCGTTGTGTAGGTATATTGTGTTTTCTTCATGCATTTGCTTGCTGACAGGCAGTCTAGGCTGTCTCCACAGATCAGCCATAGAGAACTGTGCTCCTATTAGCATGGCTATGCACTTATCACTGCAAGATAATGACTTTAACTCTTGGGGAATCATGTTAAATGAAATAAACCAGACACAGTTCACACAGAGCATGGTTTCTCTTATATAAGAAACTTGAAATAGGAATAATTTAAAGAGCAAAACAAAGGCAAGATGGCCGGAAAAAAGGAGACATACTAGCAAACTCATCCTGTCTGTGATATTGGAAGCTGGGGGTTTCTGAAAACCTCTTGACCATTTCTACTTTCTATTGTGCAAAACCTCTTGTTCAAAGACACCTCAAACCAAAGAGGTCCAAGAAATACTGGCCGCCGGAAGCTTCCAGATAAACAGCAAACCGCAGGGACCCAGCCTGCACACCTAATCAGACTGCTTCGGATGAGAACCATAGAATGGCAGGCTGATCGCAGAAGGACAGACAGAGGCTCCCTCAATCTCTGCCCACCCCTTCTTCCCACCCGCAAAGGTTCAGACAATTGCATTTTCTCATTGGTCTCTCCTGGGATTCTTTGTTCTTTTCTATAGGGTTCCAAGTCCAGCCCTCAGCTCCCAGCCAAATCCTGCTCTTAGCAACCACACAGGCCTTGTTAACCAGCATCCAGCTCCTTGGATTTCTTCCCAGGGCCTTCGAAGGCCCTTTTCTCCCCAGCCCACACTCGCTCAAGTCTCTCTGCAGGGCTCTCCGTCCTCCTCTCTCTCTGTCTCTCTGTCTCCCGTGGCCATGTGTAAACACCAGCTGCTGACTTCTGAGGACCCACACAGCTCATTTCCCCGGGTCACTCATCCTCTCCCCTGAGCCCCGTCCTGCCAAGCACCCCTTTCCCCTTCCGGGACCACTACCTGAGAGCGCCTGGCTGGGGTCCTCTTCCTCTCCATCCCTGGTGACACACTAGGTCTCTCCTCAGGTCTCAAGCCCTCCACGTCTAGCATGTGTAGCTATCAGGAGAATCAGAGTACATTCATTTTCAGTGACTACAGAATTAGAAAAGATGAACATACATTACAGTTTTTTTTAAAGTTACATTTGACTATTTTAACCTTTTCAGGGGTGGCTTAAGAAGGCCTGGGACCACGGGACTTTAATTTAGATGAGAATGCCAGGAATTATAGCACTGAAGAATCTTTTCTGTTGTACACAGACAATGTCATTGCTGCTGCTGATGCAGAGTTAAATAGGAACAAACTATGGATTTACTTATAATGTCCATATTCTATAAGAACATCGGATAAACACCAGCTTTTCTCTTGCCTATGTTCCAGTGCTTACTGTGCTTGTGTTACCTTCCCCCCCATAAGCTGTGCGTTTCCTGTTTATTGTGTTGGCTTCGCCTTTCCTTCGTCACAGATGGGAGGGTTCGAGGGATGCTGTCACCTCATGACATGACTCACATAACTCCTCGCTTTTGATAAGACAGACACTGTGGATGGGATGATATGCTTAGCACGCCTCATTCTTCCCCCACACACGTACTGTTGTGGAAGGGAAACAGACTCATGCAGAAGGAGAATGTCTGGTCCAGAGATGTCTTCAAGGTGTCTGCTTTGACTACAACCTGGAGTCTCAGGAGAGCTTTGCAAGAAGCGTCCTCCTGAAGGAGATGTCAAAGGTGGTCGTCATGAGGGTAAAGAAATGGTTGGAATCCAAGCCAGGTCCAAGAGCATGTGTCCTGGAGAAGTTCAAAAGTGAAGAATATGGGATACAGTATAAGTTTTTAAATTAAAAAATGAATACATGCCTTTTCCCCAAACTGTGGACAAGGACAGAAAAAAAGGAAGAAAGAAAAAAAAGAAGGCAAAAAAAAAAAATCGCTCATAATCTGCATTCTCTCCAAAACAATCAGAAATTCTATTTTCACTTTGGGCTTTGCTTTACTTCCTTCCTATGTTTTTTCACTCAAGGATACATTTTTAATTAGTTGAAATACTATTTCTAGATGGTCTGTGCAACTTATTCAGATGCTTTATATTTTATTATTAAATGTTTCTTATATATTTTAATAGCCACATAGCATTCTTTAATCAAATAACTATTTCTTTATTCAGTTATCACACCCTCTTGAACATTTAAATTATTTCCAGTGCTGGACAATAAATGCCTTTGTGCAAAAGCCTTTATCCAAAATTCAAATTATTTTCCTTGGATTAGATTCTTGAAAGTACATAAACTGAGCCAAAGGGCTGTGACACTTGAAAGGTTCTTGACATGTTTTGACAAATTGCCTTTTCAGAAAGCGCTACCAATTTACACTCCCACCAGCAGCAGACGAGGGATCTCACGTCACCTCCACCAGGATTGAAGAAGATAATTTTTCAAAAATCTTCACTAATTGGGTAAGTTAGAAATAGTACTCAGTGTTTGACTTTACTTTGAGTTCTTTTATTTCCTAAGAACTTGAAAGACTTTTCATCTTATGAGCTAGATAGAAAACAAGATTAAAAAATAAAAGATGAAATCATGTGCAAAATGAGACTCTTGTCGGGCCATCATGTTGCTTTCCCAAGTGTGGATGCTAGTGTTGGTATATAGGGAAAAGTTTCTCTAAATGGTAACTATTAAATAAACCTATACCAAAGAAGTAAGGTATTAACATTCATGTTTATGCTTATACGTGTCCTATTTGGAAGCCTGGGTCCAATCTCTACTATAATTGGCCCTGGAGGATTCAGTTGAAAGTGACTTACTAGGGAGCGTTTGCTGGGAAAGCCAGCAAAGTGAGCCAGGCAAGAAAGAAACGAAGCAAGCTTGTGGTGTCCAGTGAAGTCCGACAGCAAGTATTGCGCTTACTCTGGAAGGATGCTCTGGGGACAGGCGGTGCATCACGTCCCAGAGTCACCCCTCTGGGGCCTTGGGAGCTGGAGTGCTTCCATCTGCTTTTCCTCAGGTCATGCTGTTCCAGGTCACGGGGTGGGGGAGGAAGCGGACATTCCCAGGCACAGCAGACTTTGCACTCCCCACAGCAGCAGCCCGGGGGGCGGATCTGACCCAGAGGCAGCTGCAGCTGCCTGAGCACCTGAAAGAAGTTGTGCAGGAGCTGGAGGAGGGCCTCAGGGTCTCAGGGTAGAGCACAGAGGCCGTTCCCCATCTAACCTGCCCATCTGTGCCTGCCTGTTGAAAGCCCTTCCTGGACCTCCTTGTGGTCTGGGAAGTTTATATTTGTAATCCCAAGGGAAAGTTACTGGCATTCTGATACATTAATTCCAATCTACCACTTCCAGTGATGCATGATGTATGATGAGAATAAAGATGCTAAAGCATTTTTGTAGCTGTGGGGAGCCAAGGGGATCCCAAGTCCAGCTAGGGTGATGGCTAACTGGAACAAAGGCCTCAACCCAGGGTGGAACCAGGTTTTATTAACTTGTGAAGAGGGGCGTGGCTCAGGGATGAGTGACCGTGAGAGTGGTGGGAAGTAGGTGACTGTCATGGGTGAGCTAGGTAGGGGGCCTGCAAGCACTTCTGCAAAACGCAGAGAGAATAGTATGCAGAAGGAGTGATCTGCATAGCACAGTGAGGCCGTGCCTGTTTTGGGGTTGGTGCTTCAGCTCTGATGTGTAACTTCTTATGCCCTGAGAATTCATAGCCTCTTAACTCGAGGCTGGATCCCAGCCCATGGCATGGCTACGCTCAGCCTAGCTCACACGTATTATTTGGAGCTGGAGGCGGGGCTTCACTGACTTGTCCATTGCTTCAAAGACTACACATCAGCCCCTTGGCTAGATCCATTTGCATCGCTTAAAGCCAGTTGAGGGAATAAGGACAAAACTTAGCCAGCAGTGCACACATCAATACGTGGAAGTAGGGCCAAGTTTAGCCGAGACAAAAATAATTGCTCTTCTATCAAGAAGAGTTGTCCCGGTGGCCCTCCACACCTGCCTGTCAGAACCACAGCTACCAACTCCACTGACCACTGCTAGGCCAAGTCGGTACCTGCTTGTTGAATGGAAACAGGCTGTTTTTACACCAATAGTGAGTCAGTAAAGGTGGAAAAGAAACAGTAAAATAAAACGTTCTTGCGTACACCTGTTTGGGGAGGGGTGGGGAAGGAGTTTGAAACTGTAATAGAAACCAAGGGGAGAAAAGTCAAAGTGAGTGGAGTATGAAGAGGGGAAGAAGCCAAGGAGGAAGAGGACGAGGAGGAAGATGTGGAGGCGAGGGAAAAACCCACTGGGACCTGGCGGGGTCCAGGGACCACAGACAGAAGGAGGTGTACCGAGGGGCTGTGGGCAGTGAGGAGAGCTCCAGGTGTGGGAATGGGAAGGGGGACTGACGTCAGCTCCATGACGCTGGCCAGGGTCGGGGTCTGCAGTTTCTTATGAGCCATGTTTTCTGGTTTACTTTGTAAGGAAGTACAGGCATCAGCTAAAGACAAGAAGCGAGAACTACATGGAAAAGGTGTGAGTGCCTTGCATATCAAAACGCTAACATTTTATAGGGTTCCTGCAAAGCACGGGGCCTCTAATGTGAAAAACACCGAGCTGTCACACGGACAGGAGGCAGGCGAGGGAGCCCCGGGATTGGCCCGCACCTCCGCGCTGTTCACCTTCTCCCTGAGAAGCAGGCAGACTCTAAACACGCCAGACCAAAACATCTATGGAAACCCAGCGTGTCTGCTGGAGCCCTTTGAAGCCAGAGCCCGGGTGGACGCGTGGCCTCCGATGGCTTTCAGACGTCAGGAGGGAGGAAACGGGACCAGCTCTGCTTGCAGCTTCCAGCTGTTGGACTGGTGAGCAGGGCTCTTGTTTTCTGTTGCAGTTTCTGCAGTTTACCCTCCAGCTTCCCGGATGTCTGGAGAAAGCAGTGGCCCCAGTTCTCCACTTTAACTCCTGAAACATTGCTAACACTGGTGGCTTGGGAGGTGGGCACAACTCTGGGTCTCACTCTCAGGACTCACAGTGTCCCGAGGTAGTTCCAAAGGGCGCAGCCTGCCTGCTGCTTCTTCCTCCCACAGCCCTGGTATCGCCCAGTTCCTTAGATTAAAATGCCAAAAGTCATTGACTGACTTTTTTAATCTGAACATTGACTGATCCAGGAGTGCTTACTTAAGGTTTATTATTATTATTTTATATGATAAAAAGGGTAGTGGCACTCTTCCTCTTCCTCTCCTTTCCCTCCCTTCCTTTTCCTCTTTCCTCCCTGGCATATCTCTTTCCAGCCCTTCCCTTCCTGAATGGTTCAGTCGGAAAGCCATGGTGTGGGGTGGAGCAGGTTTGGCATCCTGCAGGAAGGCACCCTGATGGAGGGGAGCAGGAGGAGCATGCTGGACGCATGCCAGGGACCGGAGCAGATGAGTAAACTTTGTACAGATAACAGGAGCCAGGTTTCTCGCTGTTGAGAAGGGAGTTAAAGATATGAAAAGGGAGAAAACTAGAATGGCCTCCATGGTGTTGGAGTGAAATCAGAGATGTTGATGGAAAGTCATAGCTTCTGATAGATGGATAGATAAATGGGCAGATGGGTGGATAGATAGATGCATAAATGGATGGATAGATAGATGGGCAGATGGATGGAGAGATGGGTGGGTAGAAGGATGGATAGATAGATGGGTAGATGGATGGACAGATAGATGGAGAGATTCATGGATTGACAGATGGGTAGAAGGATGAATAGATTGATGGGAGATGGGTAGATTCATGGATAGAATAGGTGGGTAGATGGATGGATAGATAGATGGGTAGATGGATGGATAGATAGATTGGTATATGGATGGATAGACAGATGAGCAGGTGGATGTATAGATAGATGGATAGATTCATGGATAGACAGATGGGTAGATGGATGGATAAATAGATGGGTAGATGGATGGATAGATAGATGGGCAGATGCATGGATAGATAGATGGGTAGATAGATGAATAGATGGAGGGATAGATAAACAGATGATAGATGGGTGGGTACATAGATAAATAATGTATGGGTGCATAGACAGATGATAGATGGATGGATGAATAGATGGTAGATGAATGAATGCAAAGATAGATACATAGATAGATAGATAGATAGATAGATAGAGACTGACAGAGATGTATGTGGGTGTGACCAACACATCCTTAGCGCTTTCTACAGAGTGCCTGGGCACAGGGATGTCCCAGTACTAATAAGCTCACCTAGTGGTCAGATCTTGGTAACTAAATGCTGTTACCACTCAAAAGGACCCTGAATAAGTCCCAGCGATGGGGCAGAGTAAAAGTAATCCTAAAATGACCCATAGTGTCCAAAATTGAAGCTATGTTGATGAATGAGGGAACCACATCACAAGGTCACAGAAATCAACCAGAAGGGTTGCCCCTAGCCACATCTGGGGCACTTTGAATAGCAAAACAAACAGTGACTGTAGAGGATTAGAAGCCACTAAATACAACAGAAGTCCATGAGTATCGATAAGCAAATGAGCAAGTTGAAAGTTTCATCAGGAATGGGAAAAATTAGCATGTTCAAAAATAAAGTACCTCCTGGTAAAATTTTTATAAAATGCAGAGGGGAGTAAAATTACCTTCAGGGTGGAGAGGCACTCATCAACTGTCAGCAGGAATGGAGCAGGCTGAAACCGTGAGCCCCTCACAGAACACAGAACGGAGAAGGCTATGGCCCTTCCGTGACACGCCTGCCCAAGGTGTGCAGTCAGAATGCAGTCATGACAAATCACCAGACAGCCCTGCATGCCACGAGTCTGCCAAAGAACTGATCCATGATTTTAACTACAATGTCCAGGTTTGGAAAGACCGAAGCACTCTTTCAAATGAAAGGACATTATACAGGCATAGAAACCAAATGCAGCTTACTTCTTCAGACTGGGTCGTTTTTGCTATGAAGGACATTATTGTGACCAGAGGCGAGTTATCAATGAGGCTGAGAAGTACATGGTCAGAGGTATCACGGCTACTCTCCCAGTTTTGATGGCAACCTTGGGTTACATGGGAGAAGCGTGTAGGATTGTTTGTTGGATTACCTACCGAAGTGTTCAGGAGTGACACTATCTTGTGTTATCTCATTATTCTTCAATGGTTCGGCAAAGTGTACTCTGTTCTCCACCTCAGTGTCTTGTAGCCATCATTCATTTGTCCTGTTGTCATACAGCCAAGAAACTCCCTCACCCTGTCCCCTGGCTGTTCCCGGGTACCCTTAGTGTACTGATGTGTGGCAGACGAGGCAGATGGCATATCTGGTACAGAGGATTCTGCCATTTCTTACTCTACTCATTCTTCTCCTGCTTGTGACTGACTCTGTGGAATATTCTACCTTGTTCTAGATCCCTCTCTCACTCCACAGCTCTTGGCAGGGCAGCTCCCTTCCTGCCTGTGGCATGGATCTCTGCCCTCGGTGTGCTCCATAAACAATCTTCATTCCCGTAAGAGCTCAGTCTTCCTGCTGAGGGAACAGCAGCAGGTGAGCTGCTGGGAAGGGTCCTTGGGAGTCATGGAGCCCAAGTTGGTCACTCCACAGAGCTCAGTGGTGACAGAGCCAGGGGTGAGGGCCAGGCTGGCTGCCTCTGTTCAGTGTGTTGGATACAGCCAATGTTGAGTGGAAATAATGATGGAAGAAATGGAGAAACAAAAGGGAAAAGTATGAAAGCAGATCTTATCTAAGACTTGGAACTCCAGTCCAAAACGTATCCATTTTATTTGCAATGGAGTAAGGAGCCACCAAAGAGGGGTGATGTAATTGAGACAGATATTTTTTTTCTTTTAAAAAGAAAAATAGAAAAAAGGATAGAATCTCAAAAAAAAAAAAGGAATACAGAATTAACACAATACAGAATCTCAAAAAAAAAGTAGGAAATTAACACTAGTTAATATATTGCACAATGTTATCTTAGAAGTAGTTGTTCAGGTTACAAGATGTAGGCATAAAAAATGATCAAACAATCAAATAATGAAAGCACAAACTGTTCTTTTGGGTAAACTAACAGAGTTCAGTAGTATAGTTATCTATCTTGTATATGCATATATACACACATATATATGTGTGCCTGTATACATATAATCTTTTCCCTTCTTCCTTTTCTCCTTTTCCCTATCCCAGTTGTTCTTTCCTTTTGAGCACTTTCTTTTCCTTTCAGCATCATTGGTCATTTGAGAAATGCAAATTAAAACAACATTGAGATTCCATCTCACTCCAGAAAGAATGACTGCCATCAAGAAATCAATCAATTACAAATGTTGGCGGGGATGTGGGGAAAAAGCAACCCTTCTCCACTGTTGGTGGGAGTGCAGACTGAGCCGGATATTTTGGCATTGGCTTGAGACAGGGTCTGTCAAGAGCTGTGGATATTCGAGCCAGACAGGTTTTAGTTACGGGCCAGCACTGTGCCTGGCATGACGTTCAGCAGCACCCCAGCCTATACCCATGAGGCTGAGCAGTAACCTCCATAGTTGTAACCATCAAACAAGGTCAAGTGTCCCAGAGGTAAAAGTTGCCATTGGCCGGGGACCATGGGTCCATGGGTTTAATGGCTGGACTGGAACCAAGCCGCCCTGGACCCCAGGCAGCAGGATCTGAGAGTTTACCCACACAGATGCAGCATGGTCTCAGCCGAGGTCTGTGTCAGCTCTGGGGCAGACTGCCTGCCTGGGTCGGGACCAAGCTGCTCAGCACTGCACTGTGCCCCTTGGGTTCCCTAAGTGTGTGTGGGATGAGTGTGAATCCCGATCTTTTAGGGATCTCAAATAATACCTGCAAAACCCAGCTAGCAGAGGCTGGTAAAAAGGCACATGTTTAACGCATGAGGAGACTACTAGGGGTGCAGCTCCATGGTAAAACACTTACCTAGCACACGTGAGGCCCAGCACTGAAGAACAGAAAGGGTGACTGAGCCCAGAAGACGGTGTGCGAAGAGAGTCACAGTGCCCTGTGGGTCTGTGGACCATTGCTTTTACTCAGTAACTCTGCTGATTGAGAAATCAGACTTGTGGGCAGCTTGAAGAGTTTCCACTGAGAAGCCAAGGTGGATCGGTATTTGCTAATCATCAGAAGCAAATGTATGACTCGGAGGAAAGAAACCAAGTCAGATAGTTTTGGACACGCATGTTTATTTCAGGTGAGAAAAGAAATCACAGCAGATGCCCAGAGCTCAGGATCCTTTCTTCTGTGATCTCTTTAGACAATGTAGCACAAATGCCTGTGCAGCAATGGTTCCTGAGTGCGACCCCACACCTGGAGTAGCCCCCGACAGCCGACATTGGCGAGGACCCAGGTGACCCCGGAGCCCTGAGCTGCAGATGTGTTAACCCTGTGCTTCAATCCGCCATTAGTCACAGGACGCGCGTCTCTGGTGACTGCAACGATATAATTTCACAGCGCTCCGTGCCATTGTTCATGGGCTTTCTGGAAGTGTTTTGTGGGAATGAGAAAGTCCCTCGTGACAGCCATAGCGTGGCTGGGCTCCAGCTGCCTCGAACATCCAAGTGGCGTGAGTGAAGACGCTCCAGTGTGGACAGGAGACTGATTTCACTTGGCTGCTGCTCGCTTCCCACGTTTGTGTTGTTTTCTCTGCCAAAGGTATGCATTTTATTTTCCCAGCCTGGAAATTTATGATTCTTTCACCAAGAGACCTCTCCCTCGCACGACGTTCTTTTGGATAATAACAGTAATAATCTCCAGCGTTCGGGTAACACTTTGTACCTTTCGATGCCATTTCAGATACATGCATCCACGCGTGCTATTATCCTCACTTCAGAAATGGCTATTGGCTCGATGTAGGATCTCTAGATCTATCCTGAAACCCTCATGATCCTTCTGCAGTGGGGGTTTTGAAAAGCAATGTTATATGTTGTGCAGTTCATGGGTTCCATCTTAATTAAGCCTGGCTCAGGATACAAGCAGAAAGGACTGGCAGTGAGGGGCAGATTACAAACACTCTGGCACATGCATTCTAAATTTAGACAGTGCCCTTCGAGTCCTCCGAACGGAATCACAACCTTATCATTAATATTTCCTGTTCTTCCTCTCGGTGTGAGATCGCCAGTCCCAGTGGCGTGTCTCAGTGTTTGCAAGTATTTATTCTTGACAGATTGTATGCTGCCACATGTGATCTGCGGCCAGCACCAACAGTCCTTCCCACTTTTTCTGAAGAGACTCTTAAAAAATAAAATCTGAATAATAAGTGCATTATTTCAGAGAAATGTGTTGATCTGCCTCCAAAGGCCTGAGGTTTAAAGCAATTTTATTTGGAGGCTGGGGGTAGAGCACTTCCCTACCATGAGTGAGGCTCTGGGTTCAATACCCTGCATCACCAAAAATAAAAAAAAAATAATAAAAAAAAAAGCAAAAATTTTTACTTTTGAAGCTAACATGTTTTCATGTGCATGAAGCCAACCAAATTCTATTATGTTTCAATATGGCTGTGCGAACACATACTCATGAATATAGAAGGAAGAATTTTTAAAATGATGGCTATGATAGACAATTCTTATTGCACTTAGAAGCATATATGAACATGCACGAGAAAAAGGCTAGATTAAAATTTATTAACAATTTGGAGCCCTTCCAAGTTTTTCCAACTGGATTTAAAGACATAAAACAAAACAAACAAAAAAACCTCAATTTCAAAATACTTGCAGTTCAAAGTCAGATGGCAAGAATTCCGTATTCTGCTGGGTCACATATATCTAATGGGTATGGGGCAGAGGGAGGCGGGAGAGAAAAAGACAGCGAGCGTCTAATCTGAAAACGGGCAGTGCTGTGCACAGCTGGTGTGCACTCACTCATGTGTGACCTCCATCAAAGTGTGTTTCACAGCTGACTTCGGTCGGCCGATGAAGTGATAAGATGCGCCCAGCTAAAACTGCAAATTGAAGGTGTGTATTGGTGATTGGCTTTTGTAATAATGTCGCATGGTAGTCACCAAGAGCAGAATTTGGCTAGCTGCTTTTTTCCTCTGTGAAACCCACATTTTGGTTGAAATAACAACAGCTGAAACTGTGATGAATCTCAGGCACTAGCAGAGGCCAAAAGCTGACTCAATTCATTTGTTGTTAAATGATCTAATTCCTGGTCAATAGTGGGAGACAAGAAACCATAGCTAAATAAACCGTATACCTGAATCTCATACTTGGCAAGGTTGCGTCATTTGAGACAAGATAGCTGTTTCCTTGCCTGGTAGGCCTCCAACTACCTGTGCATCAGAGTTTGGAGATCTATGCTTATCTCTCCTGGCTACTGGATATCAGAGAACACGACTATGCCCTGCGGAATTACGAACATCTCTAGCCCTCTGCCTATTAGATCAGTGCACATCACTTGCTGGTGAGTGGCGTGGTTCCTAGTTCTTGATGTCCCTCTAGACCAGCAGCCTTTATCGTCACTGGAAAGCTTGTTGGAAACACAATCTTGAGCCCTGCCCCTGGCTTCCTGAATCAGAATGGGTATTTTGACAACATCCCCAGGTGATTCAGAGGTACCTTGATATTTGAGAGCCACTGCTTTGCATGGTCTTTCACTTTTTGTTTTGAGCACTCTATTTTTATTTTTAATCTGTACTGTGGCCATAGGCCCTGAACTCCTCCTCCCGTCTCTGTTCTTTCCCCACTTTATTAACATTTCCCTGCAGCTGCCAAGTGCACTTCCGAGGCTCCATCTGGACAGGACGGACAGGAAGTGCACCACAAACCTCCCGAAGGCTTTCAGTGACCTTCAGGACCGAGTCCTGTCTTAGCACTTCCTGGTGTGTGCCCCCACTTGCAGTGCCAGATACACCTGGTGTTTCCCTGTGATGTCCCAATGTCTTGATTGGATGGGGTGGGGATGGAAAATCTACATTGCATGCTCTGGGAAGTTTCACGAGGGGGTGACAGTTGGGCAGAGCCTGAATGATGGGCTCCCATTATTCAGAGAACAGTCTTCTTTTATATTTTTTGCACCTGGAGGAATATGGTCCCCTTGCTCAGCAGCCCCTTCCCAATTTCATATCCATCCTCCCAGCTTCTACAGAGATGGCATCCCTTCCTGCGCAGCCTTTTCTCAGTAGCCCTGGTTCGCAGCTGGGGAGGCTCTCTTGTCCTGAACTCGCACACTTGGTTCTGTGTCAAAACGAAGTGTGAAGTGTTGTCTCTCTGGGAGCGGACCCTGAGAGTAAATAGGGGACAACTTACTCACTCAAGAACTCAGCTATTCATTTTTTAAGACAGGACAGAGGAAGAGGACTGGGAGGAAGAAGACTCCAAGCTGTGATACAGATCGGATGAAGCCTCTGTACTAGTTTTGCAGTGCTGTAACAAAACACATGAGAAATCAATTTAAGAGGAGGAATTTTTATTGTGGCTCATGGTTTCAGTGGATTCATTGCATGGGTGACTGGCTCCACTGCTGTTGGGCCTGTGTCAAAGCAGAACTACCATGGCACGGAGGGGGTGGTAGAGGAGTTACTCACCTCTTGACAGCTAGAAAGCAAAGAGAATAAAGAAGGAAGTTGGGATCTCATTGTCCCCTGCAAGAGTATACTCTCAGTGACCTAATTTCCTTCCACTAGCTCCAGCCCTAAAGTTCCACCATCTCCCAATGGCATGATTAGCCGGGAAACAAGCACATGAGGCTTGGGGGACATTTGAGATCCAAACCATGTCAGCCTTAGTCAATATAGCGGGGAGTCCTAGAGAAGGCATTACCCATTAGGATATCTGGCATTTGGGACAAAAACGACTGGGGTTTTATAGTTGTATCTGACTCAGTCACCCAGGTGCCCATGTCCAGGAAGGGTATGGCCATAGGCGAGGCACTCTCTGCAGCTGTAGCAGGATGGGAAGGTCTGACAGCAGGAGGCTTTCCCTGCAGGGAGCTCCATTCTGTGATCTCCACATCTACCTAGGTAGTCAACATCCTGTTGTTCTCACTCCAAGTAGATTTTGAGCTCCTCAAAGGGAAGGAAAAGATCTTCTTAAACAAACAAAGCACAGAATATAGCGGAGGTCACAATATGCAATATGTCAAGCATTTGCTAAATGACGAACTTGACCCTGCTCTTCATTACTGGGACATGTGTCTTCCCTCCCTCTGCGCTGATCAGAGGATAACACATCTCTACTTCTCTGGACACCTATGCTGCTCTTTTGTGTCATCTTCAGAGTACCGTGCACCACTTCCCACCCACTGTCCCGTGCCTGTCTTCTCACTTTTTGATAGACAGATACACATCTTTCCCATCAGTCTAGCTAAGGGCTGCGAAGTGCGAGTGAGCATGGATTTGAAATTCGTGGTCAAGTTATTGAAAATTTTGTTCCAGCATATTAAATTAAGAATAACAAAAGATTAGCATAGACTTTTCTTTTCAATGAACTAAGAGAAACTAGTAGTATAACTGACTTTTATATTTTTCCCCTTTCCCTTCTTTCCTTCTTTGGAGATAATTTTAAGCATCTTGTACTCTGAGTCACTACTTTGAAGATAGCAACATACAATATATTAACTATTGTTATTCTCCTATTGTTTTATTATGAAATTTTGTTTTATTTTTCCATAAAATAAAAAAGAATAATAAAAGGATGAGTTTAATAACACATGAAAAAAAGATAGCTGTGGCTTGGCCTCCCAGCCTCCACCAGCATCTGAAATAGCAGCATGGGGCACAGTCTGCCAGCCACCGCCTACCCTACCCAACTCTTTTACCTAATTTCAACACCTTTTCAACCTGTGTTAAGTAGATTCACTCCTGGGGGTTTTGGATTGATGCCCTGAGTGACTGAGTTAGAGCAGTACTTTTTAGACCATCTATGGCCATCAATCATATCATTGTCCTCAAATTACCAAAGTGCCATTGACTTGTATTTATGTAAAATATGATGAAAACAAATTGGCAAAAATTGGAATGAAAAATGTTATTCAAACTATGACATCTAAACTTATTTCATTAGGTTCAGCAGATAAAAAATTACTTTTTGATACATAAATATAAATGGAACAAATACAAAGTAAGTAAAAAAGAAAACAATTATAAAAATTGCATGTATGTCTCCATTGGAACTATACATCTAGGTACATATCATGGAGGATTTCTACTATACTTGTAACTTTTAGTTGTCCCTTCATTATCACCACAATCTATGACTTTACTTGTGATTCCCCATAATAGAGGCCTGTTTTGATGTACACCATATATATTGATATTCAAAAACCTGTAATGTCACAGATGCATTTCTCTCCTGCTGATTAACTGCCCTAACCTAGGTTGGACTGGCTAGAACAGGATTCTCAGGTGGTAACCTGTATCAATGTTTTTATCTTACGGCAGTGGTAGGAGAGAACCCAACCTTCACATGGCAGTTGATGGAAATGGAAGATATTTTGAAGCAATTTCCACAAACTTTAGGATATTAACTTTTATCCAAAGTGAAGTGATAATGCATTTTCAGAATTCATCTTCAATATGATTCAGGAACCAGTTTTGAAAAATTGACCTGCTAAGTTACAATTAAATTTAAATTTTCTTTTGATGAGTGAAATGGATTCTGGATATTATGTTTTGGGTTACAGTGACGAATCGCTCTTATACTGACACCTGTTGGAACATAGTCCTGCCGTGTAGGAGATGTACAGCACACAGTTCTCCAGGGGGGTGTACAACACCCTTGCCGGTCGGTATCTTATTCACCAAGGTGGTCCATTCCTCCCCCCTGACTGACTGGCACCCTGAGGCAAGGTCACACTGCTGTGAAAGACTGTAAACACTTCCTCTCAATTCCTGTACTTTTATTAATGAAGAGTGGCGAGACTGTTTTCACCAGTTGGTCTGAGGATACAATTTGAGGATCTCTGAGTTACATAATGGAAGAAATATGGCCTGAGAAATGACGCATCTTTGGAGCCAAGAAAAATCTTGTATGAACTGAAGGTTTTGGAAAGCAAGAAGATTCTCACTGTGCAAAAATAAGAGTAGAGAAGTCAACACCAAGGGCACCCTTTCAGAGTCAGAGAAGCAGCTTCATCTCTGGATTTTTGCCAGTTTGCCTGTAGCACAGAGGTTGTCTTCTGTAAAACTGGTTCTTGGTCCAGCCTATTTGAATACAGCTCCATTTTGTGCAACAAGAGTATCTCTGGCTATGATATTAAATGACATTAATATCCCCCCATGAAGAAAACAATTTAGAGTGAATTTCTCATCATTGTTTTAATCTAACAGTAGCTGTCCAGGTCCAGCTATAAAGTCACTCAGTTGTGTACAGCAAACAAGGGTAGATGTACTGCTCGCTGGGAAATCTATCCAAATGGTTTCTTTTCTATAACGTGGTGGTGGTGGGGTGATGTTCTACGCCTCGGTGTCTGCTTGCCTATGGGACATCCTGATTCATTCAGAAGGTGCTGGAAAGAGAAGAAGGAAGCTTTAAGAGTGAGTGGTGGACAGAGCGCAGAAGGCCGTTCGGCATCTTGGAGTGACGTTATCTGGCTTGTGAGTACTGACCGTGCCTCGTGCGGGGAAGGGAGCTCCACGCCAGCAGCCCTGGCCAAGCCCGATGTCACTGACCAGCAAGCATGACCACAAAGGTGACTGCTGGCCCCTGCCTGATCTTTCTCAGGGAAAATGGTGATGAATCCACCTGAAACTGCCTTGTCCAGGGAAACTGGGCAATCTTAGATCTCTGTGATACCTGCTGACCCCTATTTCCTTTATCTTTGTATATGGGGGTGTTTTGTACCTGTAGATGAGAATTTAAGTTGATGTTTATATTTTCTGGTTTTGCACACACGTGTCTAGGGAGTAGACAGAGATTTCATTATGCCTCTCTTAATGGCTAGATATTTATTTGCTAGATTAATTAACACATTTATATATTCTTAGCTGCATATTTATCTGTTGTCAATGACCTAGTGATTTCATGGGAGAGATCAGAATCACTCATTAAGGAACGTCATTACTGTCTTGGACAACAAAAATAATTCTAAACTGCTATTCTTGGACAACCATGCTGAATTAGAGCACATGCATCATAAGAGTTGGGGCAATTAGTGAATCAGGAGTTACAGAGTTTATCTCTGTGTCGCTCCTAAAATTCCCACATCGTGTGTGGAAGGAATGACACTGGGCATCGCAAAGCTCTCACCTCTCACAGTCTTGGATCATGGTATTAAATCTGTATTTTTTAAGAGGTAAAAGGAAAACAGAAGCCATTAGGATCATAATTGTGGACCTCAGCAAAAGATAGCCCAGCTGAACTGAAGCAACAGATTCCAACACAAACCCTGGTTTGAGTCCCACATGAATTCATTATACATCAGACAGAGTTTCCACAGCTCATAACGCTCTCAAATCTTTCACTTGGAGAGCAGGAGCCAGGATTATTTCTGACCTGTTGACTGACAGATATCCACCCTGGACCGACTAGAGTTCATTAAAACCAATAGGTGTGTTTTTTCTGTATGTCATCACTTTATTGAGCCCCAGATGTTCATGGCTAGTTCTGAGGCTAGGAGGTTAAATTGATGAGATTGCAGAATTTACCCAATTTTCCTGAAAGTTACTCTCCACGACCTCAACTTTGACTCTCTGAGGTGAACCTCAGGCAGGGGCATTTCTAGCACACTCTGCTTCGAAGAAGCAACAACAGCAACCTGCTAACGTGGGATCTCGGAGCGTCACGCATTCCACGCACTCACCCTCTGCTGCCAACAGGCAGGTTTTGGACAAAGCTTCCTGGAAGCTGCTCTCGCTTCTCATTTTTGTCTCTGTGTAGTGAGCGAGACGCTCGGCACCACCCGCCCTTTGAGGTGTAGGGTGCGAGCGCTCGGTGAGCCAGCGTGGTGCCTGCAGGCAGGTGCGAGAAGGAGGCCTGTGCATTGCTGTGGCTCAGCTGGGCTTTCCTCGGTCCCGTTCTCCTGATCCCTCCAGATCACAGCCTGAACCCTCCTTCCTCCTCCATGGCTCCCTTTAGATTGAGGATGGTGCATGGAGATGATGATACAGGATTTCTAAAGACATGCTGAGCGTATTTAAAACGCCATTATGTAAATCATTATCCCAATGCATTGATTCTTCTCCTGTTCAACAGAGCCCTTGGACATCAGCCAGCCCTCCACGAACTCAGAATGGTCCAAGGATTTCTGTTAACCGTCAGCTCCTTAACACGCACGCTGCAGTTCTTACCAGGTGCCAGGTACGTGTAAGTCTATCCAAGCCTGTTCCAGAGTTGCGAGGCCAAGGTGGATTATACTGCATCTTCTTCCAATTCTACTCTCCTGTTCCACCGCTAGGAAAGAGCAGGCTGAAATACACTTCTGGCTAGAAATGTAAGAGGAGCAGTATGGAGACCATCCTCAGACCACGCAGTGAAGGGGATGGTGGAGGAGGACTCACCTGTCAAACTCAACACGCAGCTTTGGGCTTTATGCAGAAAAAAAGAAAGATGATTTCACGGTGAAATAGAATGGGAGCGACCAGCACCCCCAAGGAGTCTCCACCTTTCCCTGCACCTGCGTGGTCTCTAGGTCTTGGTCAGGGAAGCAGCAGCAACTCCCCCAGAGAAGTGGGGAAGCAACAAAGGTGAGTGCAGCACTTATATGGGGACCCGGTCAGGTCGGTGAAGTCATGCAGATCAAGGCCGCTGCGACACACAGGGCTCCAGGCTCCTGGGGGACTGGATGCCGGAGGTAGGGCTGGCGCAGGCACAAGGGAGGTGGTCCCCATGAGGACTGGCTTGGGTCTGTTTCTTCTGCCCCCAGGGCCCAAGGTTCCCGCAGCTGGTCCCTCCACTTGTGGTCTCCACTGTGCTCTTGTTTTTGGACCGTCCTCATGGAGGCTGCCGGTGCCCCCACAGCCTCCACCTCTGCAGGGGACTGTCACCTTCTAGACCCAGGGCCGGCAGCCCCACACACCTGCTGGGCGCCTGTTGTTGCTCTTTTTCCACGAATCGTGCCCAGGTCGGTTGGCTCCCCAGCAGTGTGCACTGAGATTTTCCGAGTTTAGCTCTTGCCCGTGCCCTTCCCTTCTAGGACTGGCGTCCTGCTGTCTCCAGCCCCTCAGGGACCTACAGCTGGACCTGACCTCGGATTAGCTTCCCTCCACTCTCAGGTGGAAACGTGTACCTCTGACACCGGCCTGTTAATGCTGGGATCCTATGCAGATCTGTCCTCACGGTACGCTGCTCTCTGTATTTGGGGGGAGCAGGGTCCCTCAGGGGCCCCGACTGGGAGCCCATGGGAAGGCCACTGTCATTCTGTCATTCACACCATGCCTGAGAATGGGACTGGGCTGAGTACCATCGGAAAGAACTCTGCATTGTGTTTACATGCTCTTTGTGGTTGAAAAGCATCCACTACAGCTCCATTGTTTCATGTCCCTAATTCTGTGTCTTGGAGAACCACTGTGGACTGTTTTTAAATATAATTTAATCAAATAACAAGGCAGTCCATGTACAGAGCGACCAGGCTGTTGGCCAATCTCAACTGACTACCTCTGGTTTCAAGATCAGACTAATCTGGGCATACAGATTAATGGTAGAGCATGTGTTTAATATGTAATCTCTACTTTACAAAGAGAGAAACCGAGTCACAGAGCCCAGAGAGGGTACCTGAGTTGCTCAAGTTCATGCTGCTAGCAAGAAGCCAGCCCTCCTTCAGCCCCAGCGTGCTCTGCTGCCTCCCTGGAACTGGGAGACATCTTGAGTTTACAGAATAACCAGGGATAAACTTTGGGGCACTTTTAGAACACTTCACATGACACATTACTCTTAAAATAGAAGTGCTGCAGACTGGTTAGTTTAGGCTTCGACTCCTCCTCCAGGCACACATGGGCACACACATGTGTACACACACATGCACACAATCTGACACAGACATGGACAAGTGCTTAACTCTCAGCACGTGAAAGGTCAATTTGGGCAAGAATGTTGGAATGAAAATCAAATGTTGCAAAATAGACAAGATTAGCGCAGTGCCTGGTGTATCAGAGACATTTAGTAATGTGTTCTTTATTTCTATTAATACATCACATGCCAGCGTTATGAATTAATATTCAGTCTCCCCACACCTCTGTGGGAATGCGACAGCTCACTGTGGGAAGATGTGGGGAATTTTGGAGGCTGCTTCATCACCGTGTTTCTTGCCTTTGGAATTCCCCACAGGTGAAATGCATGCTAAAATTTTGTCTCTTTCAACATCACAACCTTGTTGGGGAGTAAAATAAACTAATTTTCAAATTAAAGCCTGTGAAACTGAATATTTTAATGAAATGCTGGGAGAGTTCCTTAAAATTAGATTATATTTTGTAGTATTGCCCCTAGACATGCTCTAGAAATATATCCTCTGGAAGTAGCTTCAACGAGACATAGCTTGTTTGATAATGTCAAGTGCATAAGAATAATCTCTCTGTCTTTCTGTTGCTCTGTCTCTGTCTCTGTGTTTCTGTGTCTCTGCCTCTGTCTGCCTGTCTCTCCCTCTCTGTGTCTCTCTCTGTCTCTCCATCTCTCTCTCAGTTGTCTATGTCTTATCTATCTGGGGCTGGATTCGAGAGTGTGACTTGTGTGGTCACCTAGGTCCCACACTTGGCAGGTAGAAGTGCCTTGCACTTTCTCAGCTGTCAGTCTTTTGAAATCCTTAATAACTCATGAGCAAGGGGCCCTTTGTTCTCATTTCGCCCTGGGATCCACTATCCTCTTTGACCATCCTTAGTCTGCGATGAGATTCAGCTCATCCCGTAGAATCGATTCACCAGAGAGGCAACTTCTCCACCAGGGGCAGAAGCTACCACAATGGTATTAGGTAGAGGAGAATCAATATGCTTCCAATAATGATGACCCTTACCATTTCCAAATGCAGACACTTCTACCCTGGAAAGTGACTTAGTGAAAAACTAAGGGAGATGTATTTGGGGAGGGTGGAAAAAAAAACAAATCAGTGTCAGGAACACCTGGCCCCACCAGGGAGAAGGGCCATCTGCCATAAGCAGCCACTTGTGGGAGTTGCTGCTGGGAGACATCCCCACCTTCGGCCATCCATGCTGGGCCCTTGGTGGTGGAAAATAGTGATCACGTGGCTGTGCCTCTCTGTGTCCCTTGTCCCGGCAGCACTGCCCGCACACTCCCCTCCAGCCAACTTTTACCACCAACTTGGGCCGCCTCGATCCACTGCAAGTCACTCAAAACAGCTTCACTGTGATACTGCATGATTCATGGACCCTAAAATTGCTCCCTTTAAACTGCACAATTCGGTGGCATTTGAATATTCAGAGTTGTGGCACATCACGCAACCATCATCACAGTCAGTTTTAGACATTTTTCAATACCCCTGAAAGAAATCTCATGCTCATTAACTTCCCCACCCCTCCCCTCCCCCACTCCTGCTACCACCAATGTCCTCTCTGTCTCTGTCCATTGGCCTATTCTAGGTATCTCGTGTAAATGGAGTCACACAGTGTGTGTCCTTCAGTGTCTGATCTACTGTAGAAGCGTAATGTTTCCAAGGTCCATCCACACTGTAGCATCCATCTGTAGCTCCACTGCTGGTCAGGGGAAACTTTATGGACACACAGCGTGATGATTTTAATGAATATCCCAAGATGCCTGTGTTGGGAACTTAACCACTGATCCAACAGTGTTGGGAGTTGGAGCCCGATGTCAGGAATCTGGAGTCATGAAGAAATCTATGTCACTGCACAGGACTGGGTTCTTTAGTGTGGGGAGGGGTTCCCTATAGAGGACATGTTGGAGTGCCCACCACCCTCTCGTGGCCTCTTACCTTCTCACATGGGGTCACGAAGCAGGAAGGCCATCATGAGCCAGTGATCCCATTATCCCGGACTTCACAGCCTTCAGAACCTTCTGTTCATTATGAACCACCCAGTCTCAGCCATTATCACAGCTACAAGAAACAGACTAAAACGTCCAGCGTTTCACTTCCCCATTCACCAGTTGATGGGACTTGAGGTTGACTCCAGATGGGGGTTGTTATGAATGAAGCTACTGTGAGTACTCATGTGTCCGGTTTCCTGTGGGTACACATTTTCATTTTCCTTGGGTATGCGCACATCCACAAGGTGAACCGTCAGGTCAGGTGGCAAGCCGGTCATTTTTCTACATAATTACACCTCCTATCAGTATCACAGAAACTAAATGAGAATTGAATACGAATATCCCTCAGGCTCCAATTATGTTTGTAAAGCCTTTTATATTTAGATTCAAAAACCTTTATATTTGGATGCAAAACTTTTCTATTTAGAGTCAAAACTTTTATATTTAGTTTCGAACCAGACTTACTGGAACAGCCATACCACAAATGGTTTTATAATTAAGTAAACAAAACCCAGAATAGTTATCATCCCTCTGCCCTCGAGCATAGGGAGAGCAGATAATCCTGGAGTTTTGCTCTGCTTCTGCCAAAAATCGCATTTGGCATCTGTTCAGAATCATACTATCTCCTGAGGCACTTTGGAAGGTCTGGCCCAGGAGATATTTGTAGAAAAACATGTCTCAAATGAACCAGGTTCCTGTGTGTGCATGTGTGTGTGTGTGTGCGTGTGTGTGTGTGTACCTAGGGCCCCAGAAAGGAAGGAGGACCCAATCGCAGGGAAGAAGAGCTGGAGGTGAGAGGTCATCTTGAATACTACGGATGCTGCCAAGGTCCCTACTTCAAAGCACATCCGAGTTTCCTGGGTATCTTGGTGAAAGGCGCCTTCAGGTTAAGTAGCTGTGGAGGCTTCAATTGGTGTCTCTCATAAGTCCCTGGGTGACCCCTGAGCTGTTTCTGAGCAGCAGACTGCGAAGGACCTGGGGAGCCCTGTGGGGGGCCCGGGAACACGTCTTTTGGAGCTTTGAGCTGTTCATGGACTCCAATTTGCTGCCCCCAGTTTGACTCCAACCTTGGCAAAATAAAGCTTATAGAGGCCAAAGAAACCACATGTAACAGACACAGTGAAGTCGGGGGAGCCAGGGGATAGACGTGAATGCCCCGAGCCCCATTCTTCTCTTGCAGAATCAACTAAGCTCACCTGATCTCTCAAGTCAATGAAAGCCCACAAGCTTAATGAACTGGGGCTTATTCGAAAGTTGGGGGGCTCCGTGGCACAGTGGAAATCCAATGTCAGATCAGAAATCAAGAATAATTGAAAATAAAATTTAAAAGTGTACTAGGTAGAGTGCACGCTTGGCATGCAAGAGGTCCTGGGTCGGGCTCAATTTACAGCACCAGAAGCAGTAAACAAACGACACAGGGCTCTTGGAAAACATCAGACGTGGATCTGCTTTACTTATATATTTTATTTTATGGAAAACAGACAATACAAAAACTTCATAACAAAACAGTAGGAGAATAACAATAGTTAATGCATCGCATATTGATATCTTTAAAGTAGTTATTCAGAGTACAATATATGAGCATTAAAATTTTCTCTATCAATATTAGCCCAAACTCTCCCTTTCAGACTCTAATAGTATAACTGACTTACCTTTTCCCTTCCATCCTCTTCCCTTCCCCATCCTAGTTCCCCTTTCCCTTTGAACAGTTTCTTCCCACCTCACAGTATCTACTGTGCATGTGAGACCTTATTTCCTCTAAAAGCCACTGGAGACAGCGCTGCTACTGTTCTTTCCCATCCTCCCTCTGGATCTGACCAACATGACACAACAGCCCTCCAGATCGCCTTTGCTCTAGTAACCCCTCACCTCCATCTCTCTCTCCATCTTACCCAAAGACACTCTCTTCTTCCTCTCCCCTCCCATCCCTGTGGGTTTGGGGTTTTAATCAGGTGGATGCTGTTTCTCATATGAAAGAAGATGAGTAGCCAGGGATTATGTTAAAACCCAGATTTCGATTCAGGACACGGAGCAGCCCACAAATCCATGGTTTGCCACACTCCCAGAGCAGCGGGCAGGTCCTCTTGGCTTCTGCTGCTTCGCTTTCTCCTCGTCTTCCTCCTGGCTCAAGTCAGTAACACTGGCTGTTTGAATAGAATGTGCGATCCCCCCTCATGCTTAGTTTTGCCGTGTGTCAGAGCAATGACAATGAAGACTTCTTGCAGAAGGTTGGATCAGAAACTAAATTCAACAATAACACACAGAAGACCTAGCACAGTGTTTGACACACTGAAGAGGCTAAATAAATATTGGCTTATTTTATTCCACCTTCCTGGATTTCTTCTGGAGCCAGGCAGACAATTCTCATAAATGCAATAGATTCGCAGGTATTAATAATTGATATTAGTAGATATCCACAAACCAGACATTTGCCTGTAAAATCACTATTAAAACAGAAGCCTGAAATATATAATAAACCACCACGAAAAGTGTTATCCTACTGACTCAGAAACTGCATCAACGTGTGGGGGGGTGTGATTTATGAGCCCAGGACATCTAAATGAACTGAGGTTGCGACTTCAAAGAACCCAAAGGAAAAGGATCTCTCACCAAACTTCACATCCATCAAACATTAAACTATCAGAGATTAAACTAAGAGGGTGGAGGGCACAGTGCAGTGGTAGAGCACTTGCTTGGCACATGTGAGGCCCTGAGTTCAACTCCTAGTACTGCATATAGAAAACCAATGAAGCTAAGCTAAGAAGAATTAGGTGCTACCCCATGGCTTCCAGCCCTTATGCCTGAAGGTGAATTCTTCTAGTAACAGAACCCTGGCTGACCTCATCTCCAGAATGGGCCAATGGCCACCGAGTGACTGGTTCACACGGCTCCGTCCAAGAGAGGAGATGTTCTGACCCCTGTACTAAGCTTCCTCAGGATCCAAAACTGCAAAACCTCGAAGACACCCAGTCATGATTCTCTCATTCATCAGGATACTGAGGAGCATGATTCTCACATTATCTAACAGAATGCAGAGAACCGAGCCAGCATCATTTCTAAACAAAGAGCGACTTTTCATAAGAAAACGGCAGACATTGCACACTCTCATTCCTCTAGACACTTCGTGTAGTCCATCTTCTGGGAAAGAAGCAGAGATTATGGTGTAACTCCCTTAGCACAATGGACAATTGTCAGAGGCTTTTAATTCCATCTGCTTCTGATGGGAAGGAAAAATGGTTACAGGGTGAAGTCAGAGGGTCTCAGGGACAGATGGGGAATTTCCTAAGGGTCTCCGGCACCAGTTGCTGGTATATAATTAGAAGCATGATAAAAATAAGAGAACCAGTGCCAGTGCTGGCTCTGGGTTATCAAGGTTTCCGTCTCCCAAGTGCTGTAGCTGAGCTCCGAGCCCCTCTCCGAGCGCCACATGTTTTCTTCCCTAGCTAGAGGGGCTGAGAGCTTCAGTGTGGACATAGAGATTGGGAGGAGCAGAGACCCAGGAGTCCCTGGCTTCAAATCAGAGTGAGATGGCACTGGGTCTCGGCCCGATGTATCCCGCCCAGTGATCAAGCAACTCCACAACCAGAGGGGACCATGTTTCTTGATAGTTCTTAAGTTTATTGACAATTTCTAAATTATCAGGATTTTTTGTTGTTGTTGCTGTTTCATTTTTGCTATTTGAAAATTTGTATAGTTTGGAGGCATCATTTAGAAAATCTTACTCTTCACTGGATCGTTCGGGGGCAGCATCCTTGAGTTGGAAGCCAGGCCTCCTGACTCTAACTCGGTGCTTCTGAGATCTTGGGATGCAGTTCAGACTTTTGAGGTATTCTCTAGTGGTGTTTCCCAATAGGTACTGTGCAAAATAAGTCTTAGCCAAAAATAGGAATTAATAATCAAATAAATGTGATAAACACAGACTTAAGGTTAGTTTTGTAGCAGGACCTCTCAAAATTGGTAATATGCTAATCTACAGCAGGGATCTCCAAAAAGAGACTACAAATTTACTGTTTCCTGAAAAATTTCATCACAGAACCCTTCTCCTCTGCCCTAGAATTTACCCCATATGCCCCAGATTTTGGGAGCAGCTCCAGGAATGTCTGTGACATGAACACATTTTGGAAAATAATGGTCTAAAGAGTACCTGAATTTTAATTAATTTTACATAACTAATAGTTATTGGTAAAGGTTGTTGGGAGACTTACAGAAAAGGTTTTTGGGCCGGGGATTTAGCTCAGTGGCATAAGTGTCTGCCTTGCAAGTGTGAGGTTGTTAAGTTTGATGCCCAGTAAAAAAAAAAAAAAAAAAAAGAAAAAAAAAGGGATCCTTGGGTCCTATTTTTCAAGTTGCCAACCTAGATAAGCAAAGAAACTTCCCACTTGTATTTAAAAGTTCTGTTTCTCTCAGCCTTTTCATTGACATCGTATGAATTTGATGTTGATTATAAAAGCATGAATGAATCCACCACTTGCATATATTGCAAGGAACAGTCGCTTGCATCTGAACCTAATTATTCAGACCCTTGGGACTACTCTATTAATTAGCTGATCAGGGAAATGTTTACGTGATTTAAACATTAGCTCCAAATACACGTGATCAAATGTTTTAGGCTGTTTAAGGAATACATCAGATTGATTTTTCAAGGGACATATACAGAGAATGCTAAAGCTCGTAATATGCCATCTTGGTGGATTTCAGGCACAGAAGGGTCTGCCAAGGGTAATTTCCAGTGAAAGAAATTATGAGTTACCAATTTTCTTTAAAACTTGGGATCCATCCTTAGAGGGAATATCATTATCAATGCAGGAAGACGTAGTCACAAACAGGCTATTACAGTAATCCAAGCAGTGATGACTAACCATCTATTCATTTTAATTTTTTGGGTAATTGGTTCCATCTATTAGCAGTCAGCCACATATTTAAAAGACTTTTCTGTATAAAAATCTTTCCTCTTGGGTGTGATGGTCAGCTAAGCCAGTAGGTGTAGTAGATCTTGCCAGCATCTTCTCTCAGTGATTTTGGCCACTCCAGGGATTGGCTGTAAATACTTCCCCAAACAAGATCCACTCAGTGATGACTCCCACTATTTTCTGCCAAAAATGGTCCCACAGTGATGGAAAGTTTGCAATTAGTTCTCCTTTATTATACTGCGCAGGTTGATATCATTTATGTAGCTGAAGTTGTGATATCTTTAGAATACTGCAGAGATTGGTTTAATACACCATTTCAGAAGGACTGGAGCTGATGAATCTGTTTTATAGTTGGTAGTAAAAATGGTCCTTTCTGAGACGACAGCGTGATAATGATTTTTATGTGCCTTTCACATTTCAAACTTGGATTTAGTTAGACTACAAAATATTTAGATTTTTCACAACCAACAAGTTGTTGACTTTACAGATTGAATGTAAAGAGACTTCTTACTCCCTTTCAGTTTTCAGAAATGTCCCAGATGCCTACCTTTTGCGGTAGCACTGGCACTGCCATCTGATAGCCTGCATTTTGGAAAAACAAACCAATGCTATCCATTTACCAGCTGAAGCTAAAATGTACTACCATGACTTAATTTATATCATTCTTGCAAGGATGACAAAAACGTGTTCTTAACAGCAAAAAGCATCATTCTGTGGTTCTCTGAGGCTGGAATTATACTGCATTCATTTGAAAGGTACTTGATTTATGTAAAGCACACTTTATGGGCTCAAACACGTGTCTCCTGGGACCACCTTCTCCAACTGTAAAACATAGTCAAAGGAATAAAATGAGCAAAAATTTACTGCCTGCAAGATCAGAGCAAGGGAATAAAATATTTTATTTCATCCTTGAAGGTTGTTTCATTTCAATGAAGTTAACAGGCTTACGGAATTATTTTTTCCATTTTAAATTGTTAAAAAACTAATTACAAAAGGTTTCAAGCACAGAAAATAAGTACAATAGTATCCATATATGAATTAAGAGTAAATTTTTACTTACATTATGCAATTTTTCTTCTGCTATGCTCTTTTAAAAGAACCACCATGATAAAGTCCCGTTCATTCTCTACTTTCTCACTCCAAAGGTAACTTTCAACCCAAATGCCACGTCTGCTAGTCCAAAGCATATTTTGAAGTCTTATTATGTTTGTATGCATGTATGGATACACGTATGTAAAAGAAAACCCCAAACAACATGTAGTATTGTTTTCATAATTAGCAAATATTTTTAATAACTCTCTTGAGATGCAATTTATGTAATGTAACAGTCATCCATTTAAAGAGCTCAAAACCATTTTAATGCTTGTCATTATGTCCGGAGGTAATCAATGCCATTTCCACAGTCAGCATTTTCATTCAGTGAAAAAGAAACTTCATAGTGGGGTGGAATGCCACACACCAGTCTCACCAGCGCGGAGAGGACGATCTTAAGTTGTAGCCCAGCCTGGGCTACTTAGTGACTCTTGACTCTGTATCAAAACAAAACAAACAAATATATATATGACTGAGATGCAGTAATGTAGCTCCGTGCAAAGGCCTGGGTTCAATCCTCAGTATCACAGAAAAAGTGAAAGAAGTAGAGAAAGAAAGCAAAGGAAAAAGAAGCCTCCTGCCCGCCACCCCAGTCATCAGCCACCGCTGATCTGCAGTCCATCTCCATACATGTGTATACTGCGGAATTGCGCCATGTATTTTTGTGACTGGCATCTTGAACGTCACACGATGCATCCAGGTGTGTGGGTGCTGCAGCAGCCCTTCACGCAGATAAGCCGCAGTTTGTTTAACCGTCCACCTGTTGATGGACGTGTGACTTCTTTCCACCTCTTGGCTCCTGTGAATAACGCTGCTGCCAACATTTCCGTGCACGCTGTCGTGTGAGCGGATGTCTTCATTTCTCTTGGGCACGCACCTAGGACACAGTGTTGGTTTTGAAGCCAGTGAATCTGATTCATTTCACTGTCCCATGGTGCTTGGCTGTACTCATCAAGCTTGTGTTATTTACTTTTTCCTGCACAAGCTGGGGTTCTGCTCTTTTGGTTTTTGGTTGCAATGCTGTGGTGCGGTCTTTCTCCACGTTTGTGTGTGTGCAGACGGCGTCTCCCAGGGAAGACTTCCTGCCCTGGAGGCTCAGCGCCACTGGAAGTTTTCTGGTAGTTGCCAGATTGCTCACCGACATTGTGGTAAACACGCCTCACCAGGAAGACGTCAGCCTCCTGGTCTCCTCGAAGTCTCCCCACACTCTGTTGTCTGTCCACACTTTTGCCAATGGGGTGTAACTGAAATTGTGTTTTATCGACTTGCTGTAATCTGTATGTTTCTAGTTATAGTGAGGTTGGTCATATTCTCATCTGCCTATTAGACATTTCCCTTGCTTCTAAAGCAAATGGCAGAATTTCATAGTTTCTGTTTCCTACTAGTTTTTCTCCTATTAATCTGCATTATCCCTTATACATAGATAACCCCATGTCTGTTTTAAAAAAAAATAACAAATATCTCCTCTTGGTTGAATGAATTTTGTCAACTTTAAAAAAATACCTTTGTCGCACATTTTTAAAAAGTTTTTAATATCAAATTTATCTATGCTTCTTTCCTTTACAATGTATATTTTGCATCTTAGCTTTAAAATTGTTTTTCTATAAAGATATTAGTCTTAGGGAAAGTCTTAGCACTTTTGTTCTGAAATGTCAAGTTTTGCTTTTTTTACATTTCAGTCTTGTAACTCATTTGGAATTATGTATGTGTGGATTTTCATGGAATTAGTTAAAAATCTGATTTTATGTTACAAAGTTATCAATTTATCTAATTGTCCTAGCATTGCCTATTAATATATATTAACTTTTTCTTATTGTCTTAAAATGACACTTTTGTCCTGGAGTACCATTGTGTGGGGAGAGAGAGAGGGAGAGAGAGAGAGAATCTCTGGGCTCTGTCTTCTGCTTTGTTTGTCTACCACTGTGCCAATACTACATTATTTGCTTTAGCTTTATAGCAGATCTTGCTATCCGAGAGGGTAAATTCTTCTTCCTTTCCCTCTTCTTTCTTCTTCATCTTCAAAATTATCTAGGCTATTCATTATTTTCTTCTTCATATATGATATTTTAGAATTTCATTATCATTGATAATGTACATTTGTTAAGCTCCCAGTGGTTTTATGCTAATTGTACTGAATGTACAGATTCAATGTGTGGAGATGCTTAACTCGGTTTTTGTAGAGAAAAGTATACAACTTAAAATTCAAAGAGTAACCAGTAAAAAAAAAAATTAGAATATACAATTTCTAAAAGGGTACAAAAAAGTAAGGAAACGGAAGTTTGGTAAATTGATATCTTTACATTCATATATGACTGTGTTACCCTTCTGTTTCTGTATTTACTGTTTTATTACCACCTTCATCTTGCAAACCCTAAAAATGACCAATTAAAATACAATGTGGGTATAGAAGAGGCAACAAAAGATACCATGAATTAGAAGAGCAAATATTACAAAAGAAAAACATCCAGCAGACCAATAACCATAATTGTAAATGAACCAAATGCTCCAGTTAGAAGCCCGAGACCCTGAGGAGGAAACCCGAAGTCCCCCTGTCCGCCGGTGGCATGTGCTGCCCTCCACGTGGAAATGGGAGCTGCGCTGGGATCCCGGACTACACAGGGTACAGACAGGGTGATGACTGCCCCACTTTGCCCAGAGCCTCGGGGGACCCCAGAAACTGAGGCTTCCAGACTTGAACCAGTACCTCCTGGTGAATGGGAGGATGAGCCACCCTAGGCCAAGGTTGCCACTCAATCCTAAACAGAGACAGACAGCTTCTATGTCATAACCCTGCCCACAATGACACCGTCAGGTCCTCTCCCCCACAGAGGCAGCAGTGCCTGCAGATGCCCCACTTTGCTCCGGAACCCGGCCCCCCAGCCCTGCAGCCTGACCCCGCCTAGCGCTTCCCACTTCTCTTCAGGCGACTTCTCACCTGTGCGTTCCTTGTGCTTCCAACCATTTTATTTCGTTGAATTTTTGCACCATTGTCTAAGTCTTTGCAGCCAGGGGACCTTCACCTTATCTTCCACTGTCATCTTACCCCTGACAGAGCTCCACCCACAGTGAGATGTCACCAGCCCCCTAGGCTTGGGACAAGGCAGCTGGTGAGACCAGGAAATACAGCCAGTTCGGAGCCATTCAGGATGATGGAGCACAGGGCCTCGCCAGACAGCAGACTTCATGATTCACCATTCCTGTAAATTATTTTTAAAGCTATGCTGCATGCTAGAAAATGTAATTAATGTTTAGTGAAACAGATACAAGAAATTCTTCTTTATAGCTTCAGCAGCCAAGAAAAAATCATGCAGACACTTTGGTGTGGGATGCAGAAGAGCTGGGATGTGTCTATTATCAGCCGTGGTTGTGCTGGACTCTCCCCTTTGTCTGAGAATGGCCATGGCTCCCTCTCAGGCCGGTCACCTCTCGGGATGGGTGGTGTTTCAACCCTAAAACCCTGGCGGATGGGAAAAATGTGACCAGAGAAGATAACCACAAGTCTTTAGAGAACAGGAAAGTCCTTTTGCTGGGCAAGACCCACACCTACTTGTTTAGAATACTCAGACTTTGGCTTCTGCCCACACAGAGGGACAGGAGTTGCCCAGTGGGACAGAAGCAGCATCTTGCTGTTCTAGAAATTTTAAAGAAGGGAAAAGAAATCTTGAACACAAGGTAATTTCTCCAAAGTAGTAGTTCTGAAACTTGAGGGATTTCAGTGTGAGAGATAGTAAAGTTAGAGGAATATATGGTCTTTTGTTTGTCTGTTCTACTCTTCATCGTTCTACATATTCTTATACATTGCTTGAATGTGTAAGCACGGAAGACAAACACGTGGAACTGTAAGCAGTGCTTGTCATTGCTCCTGTATTTGAGAGAGAGGACCATACACATCTAGGCTGCATGCACTACCAGGCGAAGCATTCAGGAGGTGACCTGGCTATTGACACTGGGACAAGTATGTTGGTTATGTACCTGACAGTCATTTGCTCTGATTCCCTGCAAGTTTCTTCTTCCCCACGTGGCCTACAAAAGTTCTGATTTATCTGGGTCACTCATCACTTGCTTGTAACTGGGGGAGATCAGGGAGGAGTCTCCCAGTAAATCCATCCCTTTTCTTACAGAGACAAATCATAATAAACCATCCTCTCACTCGGTTGGACTGTATTATTTGCTAGTGGTGATTCTGGCTGTGAAAGTCATCCTGCACACTTGAAGGAGAGCTTGTCACGGAAAGGGCCATAGAATAGCAGAAAGACGAAAGGACCCAGGTCTTGATGTGCTAGCGTTGCTTTCCTGAGCCACCCAGGAGTAGGACTCCTTGTTAGAAAAGGTCACCAATATCCTTCCTGCTGAAGCCAGGTGAATCCAGATGTGTGATGATTCACATCCCAAGACATCTTAACTGCTCCAACAGTGAACTGTGAAAGTCTTGGCCTAGTCACTGCTAATCTGGCCTATGTACGAGTTGTGAGCCCGAAGATATAAAGATTCCAGATACCATCTCTCTTCCCAGACCCTCTAGGGTGGGGGAGGCTGAGGAGAGGCGAGAAGGCTGTAGGGTCTGACATCAGGGCTATTTCTAGGATTCTAGCTGAGGCACAAACTCAATTACCCATTTCAGCAGACCCTTCAACTCTGCTGGAGGTGCCCACTGGCTGACAATCCAATGTGCAGGCTGCTGCGGTTTAATTAGTAATAAAGCTCTTGCCTGCCTCAAAAGTACAGAATTCCTCTTTTTTTCCCCCTTTCTCTTGAGATACAAACACTGTCCAAGATGCTTTGTGCTGCAGGCAGGAAGGCAGGTTGTGGAAAATGTGTTTATTTGGCACCTTTGGTCTGGCACACTATGGGTATCTAAAAGGTTGAGCTGTGTGTTTTACAGTTTCAAAAGGGCGGGAGACTCTGTGCCTCTTTCTCAATGAATAGAAGCACTCTAAGCAGCTAACTGCCAGCTGAGTAATTGTACCTTTCGTTTTGTTCAGTTGGTGGCCAGCCATCCTAGGCTCCCAGCTGGGATCCTCTGGAGACACCCGAGGCCAGTCTTTGGGTCTGACCCAGCATGGCAGGGCAGGTGTCGATGAGATTTCTCTCCTAGGAAACCCATGCTCTGAAAGTCAGTGCCAAAATAGAAAACTACTGGGGCAGAACGAGATGCCCACCCTTCCTCCCACCCTCTCTCCATCCGATCTGACTGCACCCATAGGAAGTGACTGCAAGGCGGATCCAGAGGTGCCCCCCTGTCTCAGTTTGACTGCATTTAGTTTTGCAAAAACACAAAGACTCATCTTAATCTTGGAGGTGAGCTGGGAAAGGAATATTCTAGAGCCTAGCAGCACATTTCAGATTGTAGCCCAGAATTATTTGCAGAGATTCAGAAAATGCAATGCCATCTTCCTGCCACTGCTGCCACCTAACTGTGGTCCCAGACAGACCCAGGCTTCTGATCTCCAAGACTCTCTGGGTCTCTGGCAAGAGCGTGGTGAATGGGAGGGAGGTGAGTTTCCCATCGGGGTGTGAATTTCCTCCACCAATAACCGGATGGACTCCGTGGAGAGGAAAATAGGAAAAGGGCTCCGATGCTTCCTCTGGGTCCTGCCTTTTTGTCTGTCAGCGTTCATCAACTACCCCGCGCTTTAGTCACAACTAGCTGGACTCTGACAAAGTAGTTGGGATTTAGAACTCAAACAAAAGGACGGTCACCAAGAAATCAGATTTAAGACTGCAGGGACGAAAGTTGCTTTGTTAGAAAAATAAAAGTGTTAAGAAGCTTTTTCTTCCAAGGCTCCGAAATGGTGGTTTGGCTGGCACACGCAGGTCTGGGGCTGTTCGCACTGAGTCATGCTCGATCCTGGACATGTGGGAACAGGCTGTATTTACTTTGATTTCAAAGCTCTTGCAAGTCAGAAAATGGGGATAATTCCTTGCTTGAATCCAGAAAAATCAATGCTTTCCTTGCTAATTGTCAAGGTTCAAAATAATGCAAACCTGATTTTGGTTGGATCCCAAATGCCACCCCCACAGGAAGGAAATGAGGAGAGGTTTGTAAGACAGCACCCAGTGCAGGGAAAAATTGCAAAGCATGCCACACTGTCATTTTACGAAGTGACTTTTTCAAATAAAATAAATAATTAAATAAATAAGCCCAGAAAAGACCTCCAGGGACACATTAGTGCCTCAACCTGGGACAATAAAGCTGTGTGAGAAACACTTGCCATTAGCTGCCATCTGCTGTTGGCAATCGGGGGTAATCTTTATGTCCCCTTGACAGCTTTGCTTCGTGGGTCAGTCCCTGGATGAACTGAAGTCCCCTTCTTGGACACAACATTTCAGGGTAAGGATCCCTTGCTTAGTTCTACAGTTCTCAGGGCTCTGAGCTTGGTGACTGACATTCACCATTCTGTTCAGGGTTTTTATGATTGCACGCTGCATTAGAGAAAATTTGCCAAATGTGTTTCTTTCCCTGCTTGCTGTGTGCTGTTCTTGTCAGTGTTTTCTGTGCAGAGCAAAAGTAAGGTGTGCTTTTAGACTATTTAGTAAATATAAGTTTGGTTCACACCAAGAGCAAACTTCTTTCCCCCTTATAGTATGGTAGATTAAGAAATCCTTAAAACACATAAGCAAGAAAAACGGCAGAGCCAGTGACGTGTGTCCTGACTCTTCAGTAAAGGACTGTTATGCAGATAAAAGTGTGAAACAAGTAACAATGCTATTAACACTGTGAGAATGTTAAATCCACTGTTTTCCTCTTTCAGCTGTGATCTTTCTGCAGAGGAGGAGGACCTGGAGAGGGCGTGTGTTGCGGGCGGAGTCTGAATGCGCATGTCTGCCCTCTTCCTTTCCCCCTGGATGCTCCCCTGCCGGCTTCTCTGTGGTCACTCCGAGCCGCTGATGCACTTTGATTTTTCTGCAGTGGTCTTTTCTGGTTTTGAACAACATGGGCTGGCTCCTGCCTCATCTCCCATGAAGCTGTGTGTCCTAGCACAGAAAGAGGATCGAGATCTCTACGATGTAAGTCACAGGGCAGGTGATTGCTTCGTCAGTCTCCCTTCCCTGGGGCAGTGCTCTCTGACCCCCCAATCGTGGTTATCGACGCCATTTCATCTGCGTCTTGGGTCTCCTGGTATCCACTGTGAGGAAAAATAGGATGAGAAGGAAACAGAGTGGGCCTAGATCAGCATCTCAGATGTACTTTCTCTCATCCACATTTTTGTATTCTCCTTATCCTGACCTGTGGGTGTATTTTTTGCCTTAATCACAAAGAATCTTACAACACATATACTTTTTATTTCCAACAGTAATAACAGTGACAATATTACTTTGAATCCACTCAGAGCATTTGTGCTCTGTTGGGAAGAAATTGCTGTAGACAACAAGATACACAATCCGTCCTCTCCTCCATACCTCTCTCCTCTCCTCTTCTTTTCCTTTCTCCTCTTTTACACTCTTCTTCTCCCCTTTCCTTCCTTCCCTCCTCACCTGTTCTTTCCTCTCCCCTTCTTCTCCTCCTCCTTCATCTTCTTTGTTATCTTAGACAGGCCACGGACCTCACCCTGTACAAACTCCTACGGTGTACTGATGTGCAGGTAGTCTGGAGGACTCTACAAGGGCACTGCATATCATTCTAAAGGGAACCACTGTTCCAGGGATTTATATTCTTTGGAAAGATTCTAATAATACTTATTTTTCCTGTAGATATATATGATTCAATGATCAGAACTTTACTTCTTCTAGTTGCATAGCTTCTGTTCAATATGAAGGACACACTTCTAGAACAACTTGAATAATGGGAATTTATTGCAATTCTGTGGGTATATTCCCTTGACTTTGTGAAGGTAAGGATGGTAACTCGCCATTGTTTAGAGCACTGCTCTGGTCAAAAGTGTATTGTGTTTTTGCAAATCAGTAATCATAATTCCCAAGAAAGCATCTGACCTAGTTAGTGTTCGCCATTCATTATCAAACACCACATTTAATCAAGGTCCTCATCATGAGCACAAGGCCTCTCTCATTGTTTTCATCATCACCTTTGTCATCACCATCATCACCACCATCATTACGATCACCACCATCCTCTTCATCACCATCACCATCATCATCACCATCACCACCATCACCATCATCATCCTTATCATCACCATCAACATCACCACCATCATCACCATCATCACCATCAAAATCACCATCATCATCACCATAACCATCACCATCATCACTGCCATCACTATCATCACCATCACCATCACCACCACCATCACCATCAACATCACCACCATCATCCTCATCACCACCATCAACATCACCACCATCATCACCACCATCATTACTGTCACTACCATCATCATGATCACCATCACCATCACCATCATCATCACCACCATCATCCCCATCACCACCATGAACATCACCACCATCACCACCATCAACGTAACCACTATAATCACCACCATCACCATCAAAATCACCATCATCATCACCATAACCATCACCATCATCACTGCCATCACCATCACCACCATCATCACCATCATCATCACCACCACCATCACCATCACCACCACCATCACCATCATCATCACTATCACCATCACCACCATTATCACCATCACCATCACCATCATCACCACCATCATCATCACCACCATTATCCTTATCATCACCATCAACATCCTCCTCCTCCTCATCATCCTCATCTCCATCCTCAACACTCACATAGATCTCATACCAAACATTCTTCACACATCAACTCAACTTAATTGTATCAACAACCCACATGGTAAATACCATCACGTACAGGATAGGAAATCAAGGAAGAGAAAGGTTAAGCTACTTGCCCATGGTCGGCCAGCTGGTAATCACAGGGCCCAGCTGCCATCTCAGTCCCCGTGCTCTTCACTGACAGCGCGTTCATGCTGCCCATAGCACGTTTGAGATTCCTGATTTAATCAGTAGCCTGATGTAGGCTCTAGTGCTCCAGCTGCGTCCCAGAGGCCTCTTGTTTCCTAAATCCCTTTAATTGCTAAATGGTGGAAAGACTCTGGGATCCTCAGGGAAGGGCTTGGAACAACGACTTGAGCATTTGGAGAGAGGCTTTTGACAAAAGATGAAAGGGAAGGATTTCAGTGTTTTAATAATGGGTTGTCCTGGTGGTAAACAATACTCTACACCAGGTGACTTGTGTGTACTTAGGTGACTCAGACACAATTTAATTTTCCTGAACCAAAAGGTTTTTTTCCCCCCTCTAACCCAGAACAAATTCACCAGTTACACTATCTATTCTCCAACACACACACACACACACAGCCTGGATCATTTCAATATTAAACTATTTGTATTTTTTTTTGAGAAACAAACAACCCTACATCTGGAATGATGAGATTAATTCAGAGGGCAACGTGTGCATGTGACACCCCTTCCTGAAGATCGCTACAGAGCTAATAAAGGCGGAATCTGTCCTGAGTGCTGGGCAACCTCTCCTCTTACATTTATAAGTTACACATTTGTTGAACAGGACAGAGCAGTCTAGCCATCCTCTAACAAGAGCCCTAGTGAAATTCTGTGGTCCAATATAGATGTCATTTATACAATGTGTTCAGTTAATGAGATTAGCTGTCCTTGAAGGAATGAATAAGGTATACACACTGTGGAACTGAAATTACTATCCGAGGCTTTAAACACTTGCATTTATTTAAATATTTTACTGAATGCAAATGATCTGCCCTACGGGGGACACAGCCACTGAAAACCCATTCTGTCCTCAAATCTAGTGCTGCAATTACCTTTTGCACACAAGGTATGGATTAATATACGATGATGTCCTGAAAAAACTTAATCAGGAGGCCATGAGGCTGGGGCAGTTTAGACAAACACAGTACAACATAAGCAATGAAATGAACTAGGGAAGAGATGGTCAGAAGCCACTGGCTCCTCATTAGGGCTTTCTCCTTCTGACCAAGTGTATTTTCTTTTTCTCGATCCACATTCAGGCCATAAAAGCTGCTGGGGAAGCTCTCCTTATTTCTTATACTTCTGAGGTCTGCCTGATTCATAAATTGTCCTTTGCTCAAATAAACCATTATTATTTTTTTTTTGTAATTTTTCTCTTAACAGAGGAAATTGACTTACTTCACCCAGATATGCCAATAAAAGCCTCCCCCGAAGGAAAAAAAAAAAAAAAGATGTAAAACAAAAAAAAAAACCAAACCAAACAAACAAGCAAAAACCTCAGAGTGAGCTCTTGTAGCTGGAATGAAACAAAACACCTCCTTCCTCACCTGTGAGTCTCCCCGCCAGGCAGCTGGATGCCCTCCCATGACAGCAGCTAAGCAAAGAACAAAGCCAGCCACCTCAGCGACCCACTGGAGACCACTTTCCCGTGCTTCTCTTTTGTCTTCAGCAACCAGAAGAGACGCAGTAAGGAGGGAGACTCTGTGAGGTTCTGTGGCAGACGAGACCAGAGGTTGCTGCCAAGGGGATCGGCAGGCGGTTCTTTGGGGATGATTTCTCATTCCCAGGCGGCAACTGTAAGGGGCTAAGGCCTGGCCCGTGAGTCCGTCACCCTCCCTCCTTTTCACCGCAGGAGACAGGATGAGGAAGACGCCTTCTAATTGTCTCTAGAGGTTTAACTCCAGAGTGGGATAAAAGGAAGCCTTTCTCATTAAAATGACCCCCAACTTGAAGCATTTAATCCAGAAAGTCTGGTTTTGTTTGTTTGTTTGTTTTCCAGTTCTCCATGAACTGGTGAAAAGCAGCAAACAATTGTTCTAAATTTCCAGGTGGAAAAGGCCAGCGCAGGCCTGGAGTAGCTGTTCTCCCCTCGCAAGCCTGGACACTTTTTAGGTTGTGCTTGAGCGATGTGGCCAAAAGGACTGAAGGCCTCCCCTCCGGTAGCCTTGGGTCTTACAGCAGCTCTGTGTTATCTGAGAAACAAGCACGATATGCAGTGCTACAATCGGCCCCTTGTGATGGCAAGTCTGCTCTGCTCAGTGTCTGGCCAGGCTGAGGGCCTTTCCTGAACCCCAAACATGCCTGTCCTGCACAAGCCACTCCACCCCAGGCTGGCCACGTGGCCCCAACTATGTGGTCATCTGGTTGTCAGCTGATGGGCGGACTCACTGCTGTTGTAGTACTCCTGGACTTCAGGTTGAGATTTACTTCCTGGGCTTTGAGTGACAGAGGTCACTCTGGTTTGACGCGTGCAGTCTTTCCTCTTTATTGTTTATTACTCTAGTGTCTGAAGTGGGGGGAGCAGGACCATAATAAGCAACAGCCGGGAATAAAGGTAGACTCTTGAGGTCTAAGCAAAGCCTAGCCACAACCAGGGAACTTTCTGCTGCCTTTCCAGTGCAACTGAAAATTATTTTGGCATATGTGAGAAAACTATTTCCCATAACCCAATATATATATATATATATATATATATATATATATATATATATTTTTTTTTTTTGGTACCAGGGATCAAACTCACAGCCTTGCACCTGCCAGGCAGGTGCTTACACTGCTGAGCTAAATCCCCGGCCCAAAATTTCTTTAGGGGCTTTCTTTGACCACCCCACTTCCCCGAACATCGCCTGATGAAGGAATGTGAGAAACTTTCGTGACAGTGTGTTTGTAATGTATTGTATCTGGCTTCGTTAAAACTTCACCATTTATTTGTGCTGATTCACAAATAGCAGAGATCATGCCGCTTTCAGAAATCACCCAGCTTCAGCTGAAGCCAGAGCTCCAAGGGAGGAAGTGATTTGCCTAAGACTCTACTGAGAGAGCAGGAGAGATTGTACATCAACCCTTCCAAACTTCCTTCAGGTATCTGCTGCCTGTGTTGCAATTTTTCACTTTCTAGGAAATGAGCTGTGGTAGTCACTTTCCATCCACTGAGTGGTCAGTGACTTGGTAACTGAATCTGCATGCAAGAAACAGTGGGAAGCCGGGTGTGGTGGCGCACGCGTTTAATCCCAGCACTCAGGAGGCTGAGGTAGGCGGAGCGTTGTGAGTTCGAGGCCGGCTTGGGCTACAACGCGGCGCAAGGCTGACCTGAGCTACATAGTGCGACCCTGCCTCAAAAAACCAGGGCTGGGAGTTTGGCTCAGTGGCTTAAGTGCCTGCCCTGGCAGACGCAAGGCTGTGAGTTCAATCCCCGGTGCTGCAAAAAAAAAAAAAAAAGAAAAGAAACAGTGGGAGAGTCCAGGGACAAAAATCCTCAATTTCCTTTGGTTCCCCTTGCTACCATATATACTTTTTTTCCAAATAATTTATTTTTATATAGCAGGCACAGTTTTACATTCAACAGGAGAGAGAAAGAGACCGCATTTCCAATTTCAGGTTAACCCAGGATGGGTCATGGTTAGAATTGATTGCAAAGGGAATTGAAAACACATGCTTGAAGTTACCCAGATGAAACTCACTGCTTGTTCCAGTTGCCTTTGTGCCAAGTATGTGCATGGTCCAGAGCCCTCTCGGTTATGGAGAGAACCATCACACATCGAGAATAAAAGCTGAAGTCTAATGTATGTTTCTACTGTAGATTATTGTCCCAATTAGCCAGAAGAAAATGGGCACTAGATTTTATTTATCAGAGTATCTTCTATAATATGGGAATTGAATGCTGTAGCATTGAACTAAGGTAAAATATATAGACAGGAATACAAATTCAAGTGTTTGACTTGATGAAATGTCACAAAGAGAGTCATTGATGTAAACAACGCCTCGATGAAGAAACTATGGGTTCTGGCATCTAACACTAGAGAAAGTGCTATCCCCTAATGAGTTACCATCTTGCCCTGTGACCTGCATATACAAACCCCCTTCACCATTTTGTGGTGCTGGAGATTGAACCCAGAGTCTTTATACTGAGCTACATCCCCAGCCCATTATGTATTTATTTGAGACAGGAGCTTTCTTAGCATCATTTTTTTTAATGGATGGGGGGATACTGGGACTCAAACTCAGGACCTCCTGCTGGCCAGGCAGGTGCTGTGCTGCTGAGCTATACCCCCAGCCCCAAGACTGGATCTTTCTGAGGCACTAAGTGGCCCAGGTTGGTCTTATTTTTGGATCTTCCTGCGTCAGCCTCTCAGAGTACGGGGTAACAGGTATGTACCACCAAGCCCAGCCAGTGCCTCTCATTTTGTGCTTCTTAGAAATGGAACAATATAATTTGCGCTGTGCACGAGGTGAGTCTGACTTCTTTTGCTCAACCATGGGCCCGTGCAAGCCATTGATAGTATTGCATAGATTTACAGCAGTTCATCCGCTCTGTGACTAAATCACAATTTAGCAATTTTGCAGCTTAATCTTAAGATTTTTTTTTATTGTATTGAGTTATTTGTAGAAAACATTAACTCAAAGGGGATAAAGTGGTCTTTTCAAGATGTTGTGTATTCCACTGAGGGAAAATACCGGCTTACACTAGGAGATACAGTTTTCCCAAATCTCTCATACTGGGGACAGTAGTCACATGTCTCTGCGTCGTGTGTGTGTGTGTGTGTGTGTGTGTGTGTGCACGTGTGACCTACTGTCCTCCAGCCCACAGTCTGCACTGAGCCCTCCAACAGCTCTGACCTCGAGCTGGCAGTAAGAAGCATTTGAGCTGTACGCGCCAGTCGGAATGAATGGCTGAATCATTATGACACTAGTAAATGGCAATTCGTTGCACATAGCATTGTTCCTCACCTCAAGCTGGTTAGCTAAGCCTTTTCACAACCCGGACGCGACTGACCTCTTACCAGTTACAGTCCATTTCAGGCTCTTCTGTATGAAAGGCAATCTTGTCAAAGGGAAGACACCTGCTCCCAGCAGCGGGGTGACTCCCCGGCTGCCAAACCCTGTGCCGCTGCTTCTAGACACAGAAGGGTCTCTCCATCTGGAGGGTGTCTGCCACCAGAACTGTCAGCCTGGCATGGACCGCCAACCTTGGGTACCAGAGGGAGGCCAATAAAAAGTTGGGGCGACGGTTCTAGGAATTGAAGTTTTTATTTTCTTTTAATTTTTTAATTTATATTAGTACATGTTTGCGGTACGTAATGGTTACACCCATTGCGGACAATTGCTATCTGAACCTCTCCCTCCATCTCTTGGTCCTCTGCCCATTCGCAGAAGACCTACCTCCCTGGGAATGGATTGTGATGAGCTCCTGGCATTGTGATTCTAAAGTTAATTTTCTCCAAAGGAGAAGCACTGACTTCCTAGGCAACCTCAGCAAAATACAAGGATCTCTAGGTCTGGTTTCTCTTTGTCTGACTCCAATTGTAGCTGATTTAGTTCTTGCAGCCTACTTGGCATTTAGACTTTCTATTAATTTTCATTTTCCCTCATAAAAAGTGACTCCTATTTGTGTCCCAGCCTTCCTTGGAGGCGGGAGAAGTCAGTGGCTGCTACTCGGCGTCAGCCCCCTGCCATAGAGTTGAATCCTTCTGCTGGTCCAGGGCCACACTTTCTAACACCAACCTTACCCTGCTGGCTGGGAGTGACTGTGCTCCAAGCTAAAGGTTAGCTTTATTATTTCTGTCTCTACTGGGTTTGCCCAGTGGAGGCAGAAGCAGTTTTCAGATGGCAGACTTTTTTTTTTCTAATTGCACAATGGAAAATATACACCAATAGCAAGAGAGAAATTTAATTAAAAATTTAAAACTATTTTTCAAGACTGCTGTTCTCCATTGAAACTCATTTAACCGAACTGTAAGAGTTCAGCTAGGGACTTGGGCTAAGCTACCCAGTGTAATGTGTTGAAACGGCATAGTGAGAAAAAAAAACTCTAAACTATCTCAAGGAATTCTATGAACTGGTAAGGTGGAATATGAGCATGATGTACTGCTATTTTAATTGACCCGAGGAATTAAATCTTTTATAACTGTCTAACTACCCTTGGTTTCCAAATTGAGCATAATCCTAAAAAACGGCGATCACCAACTACAATACAAATCCCTTTCCCCTTGCAGAAGCCCAGGACTAATATCTCCCTCAAATTTATTTTCTCAGCAGGTAAATAAGCTCCCCTGGGTTCCATTTTTGTATCCTATTTAATTAAAACAATAGTAATCACCAACTAATCTAGCTCGCTCTTAACAAACGATTGTATGCTCACCAGTCTGGTTTTGTTTATTTGCATTTCCACCTCCAGGGAGAACAAAAGCATGAGAAAAGGTAGGAATGAGTTTGAGGCGAGCAAGGAGATTTATGTAAGAAACTTGAACTACCAGGGGAATCAACTCCATTTAGCCATAAAGCATTTTCCCTTGCAAGCTCAGAAAAGATTTCCAATTATTTACAAACAGATAACATGGTATAGCTCTCTCTGTATTACAGATAAGTCACCAGAAAACAACTGGTTTGACAGAATTGCTCAGCAGCCCATTAACTGTACAGCTCTGCTAAATATCCACCATGGACATGGATTCCCATCAGGATTCTAGAAGTCAGGACACCAGAAACAAGAAATGGTTCCCACCAGTGGCGCATCAGCTATAGCTGTGTTGGCGAACCTATGGCAGACTTGTTATTTGTTTTTCTTTTAAGACAAAAGATGTTAATACATGAGTTGTTTTTTTCTAAACTAAAATTTCAGAGTTCAGGTTTAATTGCAGGGTTGGCACTTTGCAATAAATAAGTGGGCTTTGGTTATAGTTTGGGCACTCATCTCTAATAGATTGGCCATCATGGAGCTATAACAATTGGAGGGTTGTTTGCAGGGTGTGTGTGTGTATGTGTGTGTGTGACTGTTTGAGAGAGAGAGTCAGAGAGAGAGAGAGAGAGAGAGAGAGAGAGAGAGTTGGAGAGAGTCAGAGAGAGACAGAGAGAGAGACACAGAGTCAGAGAGACAGAGAGATAGAGAGAGTCAGAGAGAGTCAAAGAGAGAGAGACAGAGTCAGAGAGAGAGAGAGAGAGAGAGAGAGAGAGAGAGAGAGAGAACCCAAAAATGCGTGGTAAACATCCATGAAGAGTTGAAGAGTAAATGAATATTCTAGGCCCTCTAACTGTGGATGAGTGTTTTATTATGATCTGTCCAGGGACAGCTCGGCTTAGTGATCACTAGAGAAAGGCTTTTCTTCTGGCTCAGCTTTTGAGAGTGAAAAGTTATTTTCCTCATCTTAATGTAGATAAATTCCTATTGTACTATGGTACAATTGGGAAGCAATTCAGCCATGCTACGCCTGAGACGCTGAGACAAAATAAATGACTGTAGTTTAGTGGTGCATATTTTAAAATCTTACCAAGCAACATTTTTGAAAGTTTATCTTTTATTTTCTGCTTCCCTAAGATGTTTCCTCTGCAGATACTGACAGAGGTCTACATCATGTCTGTGTTTGGGAGTTCTTGGTGCACTGTAAAAGCAATGCCAAATTAAAAATTACCAAAGCTGGTAGAGTTTAAATATTTGCATTGAAGATATTAGCTCTTTCAACATGGACAAAACAATTTAATAAAACTGACTATTCCAAACATAATTAAAGGACTGATTTGAAAGTGAAATTACTGTCACTTGTAAGTATAATAATCTAGTAATGGGACAAAACCTTAGAATTATTTGCTTTTTTGCTATCTTCTTCCAGTCCTGTTGGTTCATCTCTGTAATTACATCTATAAATAAATTCATTTGGAGATGACATCAGGAATTCAAATTTCAGGCAATTCATTGAGCGAAGATCCGGGCCACAGGAACCATCACCCTTTTCTCCATTTCTACCTATTCTTGATGCCAAATAAAGTCTGGCCATGAGAGACTCTCAGAGTAAAGTCCATGGACTGCACCTGAATTATCTGGACTTTGCGTAGAAGTGGGTATCATGAGTGCCCAATTCAGACATTCGTTGTTGACAGGTATTTTCCACGTCCTGGCTAACATGGCACTGGACAGCGCCTCCCTGCATTCTTGGGAACCCAAAAGTTAAATCTCTAAGGAAATGGACACAACTTGAGACCATACTCATAAGTGAAATAAATCAAACTCACATGTGTAAATACCGTATTGTCTGCCTAGTGTAAGAAATTGAAAAAGTATATATGATCCAAAATCTACAATAAATCCTGTGTAAGGGTAAGAAGCTGTTCAAAGAGCAGAAGTAATTGGGAAAGGGGAAAGGAGGAAAGAAGGAAGGGAAAAGGAAAAAAGATATAAATTTGTTTATATATACATAAGATAGCTAAAATGACTATACTACTAAATGTATTAGTTATTGAAAAAGAACGGTTAATACTCATATGATCAATTTTACATGTCTATATCTATGAATCTAAACAACGCTTTTGAAGGTAGTGATATGCAATATTGCAACCATTGTCAAATTCCTATCATCTTGATTTGTAAGCCTATAATGCTACTGTATTGGATTTGTTGTTGTTGCTTGTCTCTTTTGCTTTTTGTCTTTCTTTTCTGTGTCTTTTTTCTCTTAAAAAAAAAAAACACAAAAGTTAAATCTTCCCCTTTTCATTCCCCCTCCAATCTTCCTCCAATCAGTTGTCAATGCGTCATTCTGCCCGCCCCTTTAACTCCATCCCCTGTCAATTCCAAATAAAGCCAGTGGTTTTTTTCTTGAATCTTCCAGAGGATGCTTGCTTCTCTTTGGTAGCTCTCCCATGCCCACAATAAAGGTCTCTTTTCTTTCTGTTTTTCTCTCTTTTTCTCTCTGGCGCATCAGAGAACCAATTGTCAGTGTGTCGGACCTGAATCTCTGGCACCCGCATGTATTCCAGGGCCTAGGTGGCTCTGGGTGGGGGTGCGGAAATGCATGAGACCCTCCGAGCTCAGCAGGGAAGCTGAGGGTGCTGAGGTGAGTGCAGGGGTAGCAGAAGCCACCGCCGGGGAACACTGCTCTGCTCATGCTCTGGAAACGCCTCCTCATCATGTCCCTAGGTTTGTGGCTTAACTCAGGTCACTGGGACCACCTGAATTTCTAGAGGGGATTGCAAACCACCAGGGACATTTTAAACTGCTAGTCTTAAGTCCCCACCGCCACCCGGACCTGGTCCTGGTCCAGAGATGAAGCACAGAGCAGGTGCTGTGAAAGCAAGATGCTCCCACAGTCTCATTCTTAGGGGGCCTTGGTATCCCCAGCCAGAGGGAGTAAGTACTCTTCCTCCGGAAATGCACCCGTGGTGTCCCTCAGAAACCCTGCTGGCAGGGACTGGCTGCGGGAGGAGGAGCAACCAGGAAGATTAAGTGGGGTGGAGTGAGCTGGAGTTCCGCTCCCCGCAGGGACCCCACGCTACACACTCTGCCCCCTCCGGAGCTAGAGAAGTCACAGGCTGAGCTTGTCCCCAGGCAAGAGAAGGCCCAGAGTTCCAGGGCTCCTGGGAATGTGCTGCTCTTGTGAACTTGAACATGGGTCAGTCTTCCCTCCTCCCCTGCCCCTGGCTCCCACTGCTTGAATTCAGAAAAAAAAAAAAACTATCTTCAAGGACTTCAGAAATGCTTGGTTCCACCCATGGAAAAGAACTGAGAGAGAAGGAATCTCAAGATAACTAGCCGAGGCCTGGGAATGTTTACAAGGAGATAAACCCTTGCATGGCATCTCAAACTCCACTCTTCTATGTCGCATAACCAGAGGGCCGGGTGCTCTGGCCACAAACAACTCCAGTCACAGGACCATGGGCTGGTCAGCCTGCCTCGGGCAGCCTTGACAGAGTGGCCTCCTTGAATAAGAACAAGAAGTCGAAAGCTGTAGGTGAACTCTAATACAGTACACGTGTTTGCTATTACTCTTATCTTTAACAGCAATGAGCAAATTCATAGATGATGTCATTTGCGAAGTAATCCCCTTTCATGGAGAGATGCCATCTGTGCGCATGTCCTTAGCATGTCAAAAAAAAGTAAACAAATAAAAACTTTCCTAACCTAGGAAAGTTACCCTTTGTTGTGGCATTTGTTTTGCTTCTGAAGGTTATGCTGCATATTATAAAGAGAGATTTTGGGCACTGCTGAGATGTTATTTATTCTTCCCATTCCCTTTCTCCCCACTGAAATCTTTCAAAGCCCAGGACAAATGTCACCTTCATAAAGTCTTCTGACAGCCCTTTCTTCAGCCAAAATTACCAATTCATTCCTCTGCATTCTGGAGGTTTGTAATTTGTACCTCTTTTTAGCATTCACATCCCTGTGCTTTCTGTGATAGCAGTTCCGTGGTCTGTTTCCCCACTCAAGTACTTCCGGGAGGGCTGTGTCATGCCATCTCTGCCACACCACAAGGCCACAGAAGGAGGGGCTTGCAGATAGCAAGTGTTTGTGCAGCATCCGCTAAATTAAAGTTTGCAGTCCTAAACAGCAATCATAAACTAGCAGGCCATAGAGCAGAAATACCTCTAGTACATTGACATAATGGCATAGTGGCAGATTTTACATAAAAGGCTGGCTTTCTGGCATCTCCCAAGGCAAGAATTGGCTACCTGTTGACCATTTCCTCTCTTTCCCTCATTTTCCACAGTTGTCTTTCACTCATTTATGTTACCTGCTAATTCTCTGCAGGCATTCTTACCTACTTTGATTTAGCCAGGATAAAATGCCTCTAGGTGTATTATGGTTTGCATAAAAAAAGTCTCCAGGAGACTCTCATATATTCAGAGGTGGGACTTTAGGAAGATGATTGGATCATGGCGGTGTTCTACTACTCAGTGGATTGATTAATTCATGAGCTCATAACTGAACAGTTAGGAAGGAAATCCTGATTGGAGGAGGTGCATCACAGGGGGTGTGACCTGGAGGGCTGCATTCTTGTCCTCAGCCCTTTCCTCTCTTTCAGCTCTCCTCTCTCTCTTGGATGTCATGAGTTGAACTACTTTCTTATGCTGTACCTTTCTGCCAGGATGTTTCTACCATGGAGCCAGCCAACCACGGACTGAAACCTCTGAAACCATTGACCAAAATAAACCTTTCCTCCTTTAAGTTATGTCTGTCGGATATTTTGTTCAGTGACAAAAGCTCACTGATACAATGTATATATCTGTTTACCATAGAGGCACTTCAGAGGTAAGACTGTATGTTGGACTGGAGTGATCTTTTGTAGGCCAACTGCCAATCAACCAATTGCTTTGCTATGTTCTATGATTTGATTTAGTTTTTAAGACAGCAGAATGTGACAGCATCCTTTCGGTTAATGTTTAGGTCTCTTTGGCTTCGTGGAAAGATACTCAAACTTCTACATGAGGTAGGTGTAGAGAGAATGAAGACGAGCATTGACATCTTGTTCTTACTGTTCTGAATCCCATGCGCTTGACCCTTACATCGTCTCCCTCCTTATCTCTAGAAATCCCCACAGAGACTTATGAATTGGCCATGTTTTCTCTACCACAGGCCTCTGTATCTTCACTTCCTCCAGTTTTCCCTGTTTCCTCCTCTGACTCCTCCAGGCTGGAAGACACTTGTGCAATAGGTATCCTTTTCAGTGTTCTTTGTGTTTGATCTCCTGGCAATGCTCTCACTGCTGTGGACTATTCTGCCTTTCTCTGAAAGCTATGATACTGTGTTGTTCTTATATTTCCTCTAATTATCTGGTTTCTCTCTCTTTGTTTCCTCCAGTACTGGAGATCGAGCCCAGGATCTTGTGCATTCTACATAAGAGCTCTACTTCTGAGCTACATTCTCAGCCCTTTTTTTTTAATTAAATTTTACTTTGAGACAGGATCTTGATAAGTTGCCCAGGCTGTGCTTGCATTTTGGATCTGCCTGTCTCAGCCTTTTGAGTAGCTAGGATTGTAGACATATGTCAAACTGCCCAGCTCTGTGTCTCTTTGTCCAAATCATTTTCTTTCTCTCTCTCTCTCTTTCTTTCTTTTTTTTTTTTTTTTTTTTTTTTTTTTTTTTGGTACCAGGAATTGAACCCATGATCCCACACATTCTAGGCAGGCATTGTACTACTAAGCTATATCCCTGGCCCCCAAATCATTTCCTTACATATTTTCTTCTACCTGTTTACTGATATTTGAGTTCTGTAAGATCAAGTCATGATTTTCTTTTCATCTCATTCTATCTGTTCCTCCTAAAAATGTATACACATGAGTTCCAGGTGGCCCAGATCACTATCTGTGTGCCATTTTGTCTGGGTGGTCTGAAGGGCATCTGAAGTTTAACATTCCCCATGCTAAATTTGTACCCCCACCCCAGCTGGTGCACTTCCAGGGTTGCGTGGCTCAGTAAATAGTTCAGCCATTTAGGTATACACGTGAGAAAATTGAGAGCCATCTGCCTTGCGGGTCTCCCTATCTGATGAAATCTATCGCTAAGCCTTGATATTCTGCGTCCTGTATAAGTGGAGTCTGTGCACTGTCTCCATCTACATCATCCTGTCCAGTCCAAGCTCCCCTTATCTATCACCTGAACTACTTAGATCGTTTGCCAGCTGGACTCCCCCAGGTTGTTTCCTACACAAAGCTGGAGTAATCTAACTGCAAATATGATCCTGCCTAAAGAAGCCCTTTAGTGACTTCCCTCAGCCTTATAATGAGGACCAGACTCTTTGTTGCTGTTGTCGTTTAAGACAGGATTTCACTGTCCTCCAACTCAAAGCAATTCTACCGCCTCAGCTTCCTCAGTGCTGGGACTACAGGCGTGCAAGGCCAGGTTCTTAACAAGGGTCTGCATGATGTGGCCTCTACTTTTTTGCTTATCGTCACCCACTGATAATTTCTTATTACTTCCTGTGAACTGACTACTCTCGTCTTCTCTGAAAGTGTGGATACTGTAGATTGCTTCCCATTACAGGGTCTTTTTCTGTTATGTCTGTACCATTCTTCTATTTCCAAACTGTACTTCTTTATCTAATTATTTCTATTTCTTAACTGTCATCTCAAACATTACTTTTTCTGAAAGTCTTTCTCTGCCTTCTTTTAACATGTTTTCCCTGTAATGGAATTAATTATAGTTGGTAATTATAAATTCATTTTTGTCACTCTGATTAATGTCTTCTTCCAATACCATTCTTGCTCATTATTTTCTTAGAAATCTCCCTAGCTCCTACATACTCCAGGGGAGAAATGCATGTTATAGAGGTTAAAAAGTGTTCTTTACTAATTCTATTGATCAGAAATATCTTAGCCCATCTTGACCAAATACCTTAGTATATCAAGCCATTTCCCATTTCAAATAATACCACGTATAAATTGTCTATAGAATAAAGTTACACTAATGATTTTTGATAATAAAAACAGATTTCTGCATATGTGACTTGACAGTATCTCTGCTCACACCCTAAATTTAAAATTATTTTGTAGCTTCAGAAAGGAAAGTGTCAAAGATGGATGGCTAATGGCAGAATATTTAAATTGCTTTAGTAAAACCATTAAAGGGAAACTGGGAACAATATTTTGATTGATTCAGCACAACAAACAAATTGCACTGATATGCTTCTAAATTGCTACTATCATGATCTTTAGCAATTGTATAGTGTAAATCATTAGTCAATCAAGCACTCAATATACCATGTGAGCTCTAACAAAAAATAGGCTAGCTATGATAATTAGGCTAGAGTCTGATCATTACACGAAAATGGAAACAGGGCTTCTATCAATTTTGTGGTTATCTATGGCCATTTTGGCACCCTAATAGTGCACTAACTCCCTATTCTATTATTGTAAGTGTCCCCAGAATGTTGATACATTCTTAGAATCATGTTGCATTTCTATGTCTGAAACATAAACAGTGTTATGAATCAGGTCTAGATTTTAAAACATAGATTTCTTGGACTCATTAATTTCTACTTTTAATCAGTCTTTTCCTAACTGAAAATCTGAAAATTTCCCAGTGTGTTTGCCCAGAAATGGAGAAACTATTTTTTTTTTTTAACAGAATTCTTCTTAGGGTATTAGTAGCAGATTTCAGAAAAAGACATGCATACCTGAAAACCAAGAGACCAAGAGACCATAACAAATACTTAAATGTCAACAAACTGTATCCTCTAGATTGTGAAATATGCTTTTTAAGGCAACCAAATGAACAATAAAGTATAACGTGCAAGTTTCTCCAAGTTTTTCCATTTGATTTTTAAAGTACTAGTTTTCAGTGGCACAAATTCATCTGGTACAAAGTGGAAAGAAAATGTCATGGTTTGTACACTTGATGCTCCCCATCTGGTCAAATCAGAAGAGACCTTCAGTGCCCACAGGGTGGGAGATAGTCTTTGGCTGCAGGAGGATGACCTTTGGGTCACCAGTCCCACAGGTGTTCAGATCAGAGCTTGCTTTCGTTTGAAAGCCCATCACTCACTCATCTGAGCTTTGGGGATCATTTGGAAATCGACTCTTCTCACACAACCAGTGGCTGTCATTTACCTTCCCAAAGCACATTTGACTAACCAGGTTCTCTCATTTTCCTCTGTTGTGACTTTCAACCATGCTTCCTATTAGAGAAACAGAACTCTACTTTCTACTGCTTTCCATACAATTCACATCAAAGAGAAACAACTGACTCACAGTCACAGATAAAAAAATTAGCCAATTATGTACTAAAACCAGGATAAACAGTTATGTCAATGAAATTGACTGACATAAGAAGCCAAACCCAGGAACCCAGGACGTTGACAGAACCTTAGACTTAGTTATTGCAGAATCTCACTCGCCTTCCTGTCTGTCATCTGCTAGCACAACCAAACAAACAGACAATTGTTAATGGACACTTGAATGCAAATATCATGGTTCAGGAAGGGGTCACTTAGGGCCAATTTACCCCTCAGGCCTTTGAGTCTGTGTAATGGACAGAAAACACCTCTCTTTTTTCCTCTATGCAAACCTCCACATAAAGGCATTAACTTAGCAGCTCCCAAAACAGATGAACCTTATTTTTCAACATAATTCTTCTTTTTGTTGTTTGAATGGAAAAAAAAAATCAGCTAAGCAATCCAAGTAGTTAAATCTTTGAACACGGTTTGTCAGACATGAAGAAGAAATGCCTGGCTGTATCCAAGGTCATGGATCTCTGCAATAAACAACCAGCCCGACCCGTCACTGGGCTGATACCATCTCAGCACATCCGTCTCCGAGTGCCGGGGGCACGGGGCCAGCCAAGTTGATCCAGAGAGCTGGGTTTTCTTGCACCATGATCTCATCCTTCCAGCTGGTCGGACACAGCTTCAGTTTCCACTAGGAGTTTACAGATGGAGATGCTCGACGAGTTCTAATTTGCAGTGATGTTATGTAGGGGCTAGAAAGTAAGCTCCCATTCATTACCTGGAACTTCCGTAGTACAGAGAATAAGCTACATAGGTCTCTCGTCTCCTGTGTCTCAGTCGTTCCCCAGGGGAAACTTAGGTGCCTTGGGATCTCTATGAACGACTCAAGGCCACCTAGACTATAATTGAATGCATGATTGCTACAGTAATTTCCCTTTGCAAGAGAGCAGAGTCGTTCTGTTTGTGAGCAGTGGAGAAATGCTACCTTGGATTGGCCTCCTTCTTTTACCTGATGTCTCCACTCCCCATTTCTCAAGGAGACTGACCCCTGTGTGTGGAGCAGAAGGGGCTTGCACTTCTTTAAGACATAGGCTCATAAGTAAATTATTTTTAACAGCCCAAATGCCTACAGTAGATTTCTAATAATGAAAAAACAATTGGACATAGTGTCTGGAAGTATCCTCTGCTTTCTGTGTTTGTGACTGGGTTTTCTTAAGGACCGAGTAGCACTGGCTGCCTCATACCTTTATCTGTCTGAGCCAGAGACAAGAGAGGCAGATCAGGCTCCTTGCCTTGTGTTTTACATAGTTCCTCGCGGGCCAGGCGTGGGGCGCGGGGCTGGGATAACAGGCCACAAGTGAGGTGGGGAACTGTGCTGGTGATACCTGTGTGGGTCTGATGACCAGGCGGAGTGGCCAGCCTTACAGTAGAATAGAAAAGTCTTTGAAATTTGAATTTTCATATTATGTGACAGATCCCTGGCCCCATTCATAAAGCATCAAAGTGAAGACTTGGATTTCTCTATTCTCAGAGACCACGGGGCTCTGTACAGGAGTTGAAAGATCAACTAATTGGCAGTCCTCCACCCTCTCCTTTTCCATTTGTTTTACCTGTTACCACTGACCTCTCTGCAAAGCTCCACTGTAACTTGAGAGAACTCTCCTGCCTCCAAGAGACTTAGAAGACAAAGCCGGCTGGAGAGAGGTGGGGTCGCCCTTGTCATAAGGTGTGTGTCTGCACGGACCTTCCACCCCAGGGGCCAGTGTGGCATCTTTCATCAGCCTGCACTGAACTCTGCCGGAATAGATGCCGCTGCTGAGGCTGAATTCCTCTGCAGAAGGACATCTGCGAAACGTTGCCCCTGCTGACACACCGGGTCCCAGCTGTGTGGGCCTGAGTATGAAAGCAGGGTGACTCTGCAAGGGGAGACTGGGGCGAGGTTCCCACGACTAACATATTCTGCTCTACACTTCTCAAGGTCCCTTCAGCAACCAGGACGGGGGCATTGTTATGGTTGATACACTGTGTCACCTTGAGAAGTTTAGAAGTTTAACTGAGAGACCCAGCAGAGAACCAGAGTTCTTACTTTGTAAATATCCTCATCCTGTGCAAGAGGAGAGCAAGGAGATTTTGTGAATACTACATCTGCCCTGGGGGGTAGGGGTGGCCTGTGGAGCCCCGTTTTGCTCTGGCTGTTTTTGCTGGCTGCTGCCTTGAAGTGTTGCCCCTGTGCCATGTGCCACTCTGCCTTGAAGCCAGCTGATTATGGACTGAAACCCCCACAAAGAGTGAGCTAAATAAACCTTGCCTTCCTTCATTTTCGGTGTGGGGTATTTTGTCCCAGCAATGAGACAAAAGTAACCAAGACAACCATGCATGGGAATGGAGAGGGAGGAGGGGCGTGGTGGGCAAAGCCATTCTACTGTTTCTGTTTTTAAAATAAAGGAGAGTACTTTGAAGTTCACCTAAGAAGGTCCACACTATCTCTCACCTACTCCTCTCAATATTCCCTGGTATCAGCATCTTGCATTCGGGTGCTGCATTTATTACATGCTGGTGGATGGACTTGGTGTATTTTTTGTGCGTGTGAGTAATAATGGTTGAATTTTAATCCTAGCACCTGAAGCCATATAACGTTAGTGTTATAAACTTCATGAGACTGTTGTCCACATTCAATAAAGTGACGACTATGCAATACCACTTAGTATCTCATCATCAGAGAAATACTTCTGAATTTCTTAAATGCAATCTACAGAATTAAATACAATGCAATTTGAATTGTGTAAGCACAGTTCACAGTATTAAAAACAAAATCAGAAACCATCCTCAGTTATACTAAATTGTCTGGAATCTATAAAAGTGAAACATCTCAGATCTTACTAATGCTACAGCTTTTGTTTTCCAGTGGCCCCAAAATACCAAAATGTCTGCTGTACTTATGGATTGAAAGCTGCTTATGAAGTTGTGATTATCCTTCCTCTTGAAGATTATAATATTCTATGTGGTTAAATATTTGGACCTTTTCTGGACTTAGGCATTTTACTATGGTTGGTTTCCTAAATTTAGTGCTTTCCATAGTCTTGCTAAAGGTATGAATGAGTAATTTGGTTGTCTTCATTTCCAAGTATTTCTGGTTAAGGGATTCTTGGTGCATTTTTAGTGAACACCCACAGTTTACACGGAGGCTCCCTCTTTGTCTTGCACATTTTCTCCGTTTTGACAAATGCATAATGACAAGTGTCCAGCACTGTGCTGTCATACAGAAAGCTGCACTGCTGTAAACAACGCCTGGGCTCCATCTACGCACCTCTCCCTCCCCTCCTGGCTATCACACATCCTTTCACTAACTCTATAGTTTTACTTTTCTCCAGGATGTCCTATAGTTGGAATCATGCAGTATGTGCCCTTTTCGGATTGGCTTTTTCATTGACTAGTTTGTACTTAAGTTTTCCTTGTGTCTTTTTGTGGCTTGACTGTTCATTTCTCTGTGTCACTGAATAATACTGTGTTGTGTTGATGTACCAAGGAATTTACCCATTCACCTGCTGCCAGACATCTGCCAAGCTTTGGCAATCGTGGATAGAGATGCTGTGAGCATTTGTGTGCAGTTCTTGTGTGAATATAAGTTTTCCAGTTTTCATACGCAACTTTGAGGATTTGGAGTAGAGGTAGACCCCTATACCCGCCAGTCCAGGAAGAAAGCTGAGTGTCATAAACATACAGCCCAGACACAGCCCATTGCTCTGCAATTGTGGTTGTTTGGGAAATATTTCCTAAGTGAACAAACGAAAAATAAACAGGCTTTCCCAGAGCGCTATGGACCAAATTCTGTTTCCCTAAAATTGTGGTGCTAAAGTTCTAATCCAAAAGCAGTTGTATTTGGAGATAGGTCCTTAAAGCGTGTACTTAAGATTAAATGAGGTCATGGGTTGGGGCCCTAATCTAACAGAACTGGTGTCCTTATAGGAAGAGCAATAGATACTAAAGATCTCTCTCTGTCCTTCTATGTAAGCAAACAGTAAGTAGGTAACCATCCACTGCTTGCTGGAAGCCAGGAAGAGAGACCTCATCAGAAAGCAAGCTTGGCATATTTATATTGGAGTTCTATTCTCCAGAACTTTGAGAAGCTAACTTCTGCTGTTTAACATGGCAGGGCTGAGATTCATGTGGCTCACTGCTGGGCAACTCGAACTACTAGTGTACATGCATGACTGCCCCATCAGTCAGCATGGGACAATCATACAAGGTGCCCAAAGGTATGGTCATGCATGTACCACTAGTGGCTCCCACTGGCAGGAACTCGTTAAGCCACCGAGATAATTATTTTGTTACAGAAGTCTGAGCAGACTAAAACAAGGGTCTCTCTTGTGTGGTGTTGTAGTGAGCAGAGGGTCACGAGATGGAGAGGTAACCTTAACCATCCTGAGCAACCCGTGGGTTCACATCAGGGAAAGCCCATTTCTCCCTAGGCTAGGATGTGATTTCAACTTCCACTAGGTACCAAAGGGGCTCTAAAAAGACATCCTCATTTCCTTGGAATGAGTTCCTAGATGTGAGATTCCAAGGGGTGGAATATCCAGGTCAGTGATGGTGAACATTTTAGGGCATTCAGTGACAAGAACAGCCCACTGTAGTACACATGCCATAGGTTCACCACCACTGGTCAAGGTGAAAGACTGTTCTCTGTCTCACCAGGCTACCATTCTACCTGCTTACACTCCTATCAAGGGTATTTAGCTACACTTGCTAGCGTCATTTCTATCACTATAAAAAACTAAAGTAAAATAAGCAGTGTCAACTTCATAAGCAGAACACATCAAACAATTTTTTAGAAGGGCATGTAGTTGGCAATTATTGAGGTGGAGTATTTTTGTTTTGTTGACATACCAACTCATACCTTTTATTCCTTTTTCTATGTGCTTATATTTTGGTACCATGTTACAAGAAATTTTTGTCTATTGAAAAAACTAACTCTATCTGCACATTGTTTCTACCACTGTCATTTGGTATTTAATTTTGTGTAGGTATTTTTGGTGTGCAGCTCAGTCAGATGTTTATTATAATATTTTGACCTATTCCTTGATAGTTTCTGTCTTTAGTGTCACATTCAGAAATTCTCATCTAAAGAAAAGTTAAGCAAATATTTATCTGTATTCTTAGCTAGTGCTTTATTGTTTTCACTTTTGTAATTATATCTTTAATCATCTCAGAAATTATGTATGACATTCACAACAGGAATGTTATTCTGAGTCTTTTTAAAGATGTGTGAACCAGCTTCCTTCTCTGAATCCTTCCTCTATTTCTCACTTATATCCTGGGGAATTTTGAACAAAATTTGAGGTTCTCCCATCAATAGTTGAAAAGAGAGAGAGAGAGAGAGAGACAGAGACAGAGAGACAGAGTGACAGAAAGAGCAGAGAAGAGAAGAGAGGAGAAGAGAAGAGAAGAGAAGAGAAGAGAAAAGAAGAGAAGAGAAGCGAAAAGAAGATAGAGGAAAAAATTTTAATTTGTAAAACCAAGTAGAAAGCCACTTTACTTTTCTGCCTTCAAAATAAGCAGGTTGGACAGGATAATCTGGCGCTCCATTCCAGCTCAATTTGATAGGATTTCCGAATTTGGAGGGCAAAGTGCTTCTCTCACTGCCTCTCTCTAAAATGAGACTGGTGTGCACTAAACATATCTAAGCTGAAATGACTTTTAAGCTCAGGAAATACTGGAAACAGAAAGGGTCTTGGAGAACTTTTAACCTCAGTCCAATCATTTTGTTGATAAAGACACTGAGTCACAGAGAGGTTAATGGACCGACCTGGGGTTCCATAGCTGGTCAGACTGGCAGAGTTGGTCAAGGGCTTGGGTTGCGGGCTGCCCTGTGGCTTCCCCTCACTCCCAGCTCGCCCACTGTCCCTTCCCCCCATCTATCTTTCCTTTCCTGGTGGCTTCTTTCCATCTGAAATTCACTGTAGCCCGATTGTGATTTCTCCCACACTCCAGACCTGGCAGCAAACACTGAAGAAGAAGGTCTTTTGCAACAGGAAATAGGGAATGGATAGAATTTCTTAGGAAATTTACCACTTACGACCAGCGTGTGCTTTAGCTTCCCTTGGGCATTTTAAAACATTTTCCCCAGAGGAGATCAGAAATCCTTTCATTTCTCTTCCGAGAATGTGATTGCAGCCAAAGCAGTAGAATCTTCCGATTTTGCCTAAAAGCGGTGAAATGATTACCTATAGCCTTAATTTGAATTCCCGTGACAGCTCAGACACCATCGCAGCCGGAGGGGGTGAGCTGACCTTCACATCTATTGTCAGAGTGGAGACAGAAGGGAATTTTATTGATCAGAGAGGATAATGTGCATTAGGGAAGCCAAGCAAGAATGCTCTGACCTATTGGAATATAGTGCTGGGTCAAAGGGCACAGGATTAGAGCTGCAGAGCCTCGTTAGTGTAAATGCCAATTGTGTCCCTTTGTGAGCTGAGTGTGACACTCGCCTGACCATCTGTACCTTGGGGACTGGCAAGAGAGCCTCTTTCAGCTTTTTTTTGCTTATCTGTGGTGTTGAGAAAAGCTTGCTGCCAGTCCCCACGGGAAAGGGAAAATAACCGATTGCGACATCCCAAATCCCAGAAATTCCATCCGCATATTTTCAGAGGCTCTACACACTGGGTCCCTATTTGCCTTTGGAAAGGAGCTCTCAGAGGCCACTGCGGGGAATGCCCAGCGAGGAGTCCTGCTTTCTCTGCTCCCTTCCCCCTCCTCAGCCAAGTGTCTCTGCAAAGTGCCTCTCTGGGGACACTTGTTCCTGGTAGTATTAAGCCTCAGCAATGTGTGAGACTCCCTGTTGTTTACTTCTTGCTCCCGTTCACGGGTGGGAGGGAAAGAGCAGACTCTGGGGCTCGTCCCGAGTGCATCAGATGTCCTGGGAACCGGCTGGCTTGCGGCTGCCTTCCCTGACTTCCCCGGGGACAACGCAGTTTGGTGCCACAAGCACTCTCCTGTGGACTTCGCACACATTTCTCATGGGGTAGAGAAACCGAGGCACAACTCAGGAAAGGCACTGTCCAGGACAGTGGCTGGTGAGGGGAGGGGCTGTGAGGCGAACCCGGCTTTTGACTCTGAGGCTCTCGGCCCCACCCTTTCCGCCAGGGCACTGCGTCCTTCCCACCACAGATGCTCCTGGGGCCCCACCAGGTCTACTGTGGCATCCAGCACCCCAAATGCTGTCAGTGACCTCCTGCCTGGGCGGTTATACCCGCCTTCTCTACCCCTTCATTCCAGGAGTCGTTCACAGCCACTGGCTGATCAAACTGGGGTTCAAAGCCTGGCCCCCATGCCACACGGCACATCCAGCCCTGAGGAACGATTCCTCCGTAGGACCCCGTGAGGGTCAGGCTAGTACTGAGCCCTGGCTCAGGCCACGCCCTTACTGAGGGTTAATTACTTGCCCTATTTTACTTTCCTAGCCCCCTTCCATGCTTTTTAATCTTTTACTTACTGACTTTTTGCATTTTAGAATCCCTTCCTCAGGCTCGCTCTCTCTGAAAAACCAAAAATGACAGGTGTGGTGATGCAGGACTATAAACCCAGTACTCTGGAAGGCTGAGGCAGGAGGATTGAAAGTTGGAGCCCAACCTGGGCAACTTAGCAAGACCCTGTTTCAAAATTTAAAAAAAAATAATAATAATGATAAATGTTGGAAAAGTAGCTCAGTGTGAAGGCTCTGGGTTCAATCCCCAGTCCTGCAAAAATAAATACAAATAAATGAATAAATAATCAAAACCTGAGTCCCTTTCCACCACTCTTGCCTATGCTCCCGTCTATTGGCATCATACTAAGCCTGATTCTCTCTGGATGGCATCAGAGAACCATAGTCTTGCTCTCCTACAGGAAGGGAGCCTCTTCCCCTTCATCTCCTAGGCATCTAGCAAGCTCCTAAATACGTTCCCAGTGGCCAGTCTGAGTCGTGTGCCCACGGGCTGCGGGATGCAGAGCGCTGAGACTGGCATCTGCACAAGAAGGAGGGGCCTCGCAGGAAGGAGAAAGGCTCCGAAGCCAGCAGGAAGCAGCTTCTGCGTCCAGGAGCCTGGCTCCGTGGTTGGAGTCCGCAGCTGTCTGTGTGAGTGTGGGGGCCAGAAATTGCTGGGCCGGGCCAGTGGGAAGAAAGAAAGAAGGAGAGGAGGGATCGTCAAAGGAAAACAAAATCTCTAAGAAGTCACTGGGTTAGGGTCTCCATGCACACAGGGGCAACTGGGTGAGAGACCGTAAAACATGCTTGGCCCCATTCTCTGGGTCCTACGTGTGTTTGTGATTGGGCGCTGCATAAAAAGCTCTCTTTCTGGTACACAGTGGTGGTTATGACTTTCCAGACATTACAGGGATCAGTAGCTCATCGTTCTTTCAACGGCCTTGTATGGTAAGTGGTACTGGCCCCAAGCATAGATGAGGGAAGAGAGGTTTCTCAGAATCACACAGAGAGTCCAGGCCCAAGCCAAGACGCCAATTTCCTGTGGTCTGGCTCTCCATGAGTTAGCAGATGGTGGCTTTGCCTCTGCTGGACAGAAGAGCTTAAGTCAGAGACGCCAGAGTAGACTCTCAGTCACCAATAAAGGGTTTAAGGTCAAGACTTTCCCTTTCCCCTTTGTAGGGAGCCAATTCAGGAGGCATCCGTAGCTACCGACTACTGACTGCCCATAGCCACTGGGCTGTGACAGAGGTTGCAGGCGCCGTAGTTACAGTGCTAGGCACTGGGAGGTTGGCATGGAGCCTGAGCGAGGGCTTGGAGGTTTCAGACAGGACAGATTGAGAGGCCAGGACCCTGAGCATACGCCCACTGGGGAGGCCCAGACAGCTCAAGCAGATCTCAGGGGTGGGTGGAAGGAGGGTCTAGACAGACAGGTTGTGCCCAGCGTGAAGAGGATACCACCACAGAGGTTTGCAGAATTTGAGTGAGATTAGTGGTGATTGTTATCACAGAGATGCCCCCAAGGCCTTCAGGGGAGATAGCAACATTAGGGGAAACCACAGATCTGGTAGCAAACAGGGGTCTAAAGTCTGGATTCAGAATTTTAATTCACAACAGACCTGGATAAAGCCAAGCAGAGCTTTACTTGCTGGAGCTGAAGCTCAAGTTCTTAAGTTTGTTGTTGCTGCTGGAGATATGTTCTGACCCTTGCGGGAGAGAATGTGGGGTGCCTCTCCTGGATGTGATGCTTTTTCTAGTGCCCAGGGTTAGGAGTAACTTAGTAAAACCCAAGTGTGTTCCCACCCACGGTAAGCGTGATTGGCTCTAGATGTCCCCAGGCATTGGCTGGTGCAATCCAATGTGCAGGACGTCCTCTCTGTTCTCCTAAAGGAGAAGGGAGAGACGGGTGGGGTGATCGAGTCTGGTCCTCTGCTCAGCCCTGTAAAGTTGTCTGGTAGGCGAGATACGAAGAGCTGTTTTCATGAAGATTTTGGTAAGAAATGGAGAAATTCAGGCAGCACAGCACTGTTTGGGGTCTTATCTGAATTCTGGGCTGCACTAGGAGATGACAGCACCCAGGACAGGACTGCATTCACCTGGCCGGAGAGCAGAGGTGGACGGCACTGGCGGAGATGGCTACAGCACCCAGTGACCAGGTTTGGTCCTTTGTAAAGGTTCGGGGGAAGCCAGCAAGAGGGCCCAGTGATCCCTCGGGGATTTGTTGTTGTTTGAGGGCATCATAATCCATTCAGGCTGCTACCACGAAATACCTTAGACTGGTCATTCATACAGAATAGAAATTTACTGCCCCTGGCCCCAGTTCTGGAGGCTGTGAAGTCCAAGAGCAAGACTCCAGCAGACTCCAGTGAGGGCCTGTCCTCTGCTTGCTCTAGGCACCTTCTTGCTGCATCCTGGCGTGGTGGAAGGAGCAGTCTCCCCTAGGTCTGTCTTAAACCTATCCACAAGGACTCACAACTTCATCATTTCCTAAAGGCCTTACCTGTTAATGCTGTCAGGGATTCGATTCCATCATAGGAATTTCAGGAGGACACAGACATCCTGGCCACAGGGGATGGGAAAGGGCTAGCAGCTAGCAGAGGGCCAGTGTGGACAGGTGGGTATAAGAGCAGAGTGCCTGGTTTCTTAAAGGCAGTAACACTCAGTAGCATCCGTAGCTGATGAGACCTAGGGACACGTTGGTAGAAACACACTGCTGAAAATTTAGTGGCAGGAAACCACCAGTTTTGCTTACATATTCCACGGCCAAACAACTCAAAGAGTGAACAGCAAGGGCAGCTGACTCCTGCTCGGTGGTGTTCGGGGCTCCAACTGACTTGACAGAGGGGACTGAGATCATGAGAGGTCTCTTCACCCATGGGACTGTTGACAGTGTTGACTGTCACTGCAAGGACAAGAAGTACTCAAGGTGACCTGCTATCTGCAGAACGCACACACTGCCACAGCTGGATGGCAGTGTGTACCCCAGGGGACCCACAGAGCTCTCTCGCTGAGCAGGAGATGGGTTATGGGATGGCGACTAAACCTAGACTCGAAATGTCCCAAGCGGACTGCATCTGTGAGCCAGAACCCAACACACCAACTTTCTTGTCATCTTTCTGGGACTCTACCCTTTCCCAGGTCTATTGGTGGTGGCTTGCAGTTCAAACAAGGCCAGGTAGAAATAGCAAAGTTATGAGAACAGATGGCAAAACTGTACCACTGGCAGGGATTTTTGGTGACGAAATGAGTCTTAACATTTAAAAAATTTAGAAAATCATTTTACTGTCTTTTTCAAAGAAAGCATAAGGTCCATGCCCCATATTTAGGACCAATAAAAGAACAATTGACCTGACCAAAGGAGGGGAGACATCCACAGCACCTGCCCACCTTGGCCACCCGTATGCATCCTATTACTTTCCAAAATGGCAAGGACGTTGCATCCCAGAGACATGTAACAACCTCTCCATGGTCATGCAGTGAGTCTTTTTAATGGGGGAGAGAAATGGAGCTAAGGATGTTGACCCTCTGATCAGGGATACAGTATTTCTGTCTTTTAAATGATGGTTATTCATTAAGAATCCATAAATAGCATGCACACTAATGCAAGATTTTAAAATATAAGCCCAGGTGAAAAATAAAAATCAAACTTCATTTTGTGGTAAGAGCTCACCATCTTTCACATTTGAGTGGGTGTCATTTCCATCTTTTCCTTTTGTGTATACACTCATAAGAACTAACGCAAACATTGTTTTACAACCCAGTTCTTTCTCTTTATAATTTCACGTGAGTCTTTCCCATGTCATTAATTTTTTATAACAGCCTTTTAATGGCTGCATAGCATTCAGTCATAAGGAAGGGCCATGATTTATTTAACAGCTCTCCTGTTGTAAGGTGTTTTGTCTAGCTATTTCCTTTATTTTTCCAACTAGCAACTCCATTCTGAGCCACATCATTGCAGATACAGCTTCACACACATCTGGGTTGACTTGATCGTTGTCCATTCCTAGGAGGACGTTTATGAGGGAAAATGTGCACACATTTATTAAGGTCTTTTAATAACTCCTGCCAAATTGGCTGGGGAGCCTTCTGTAGAGCACCGGGGTGCCTCTTCCTAGAAAGCCGATCTGCCTTGGATGGCACAGGTGTTCCCCCTTGGGAAGAGCGATGTTCACTGTTTCGAGCTCTCTTTACAAGATAGAACCATAGCAACACTGAGTCGGAAGGAACTTTAGAAGCTGCACAGACAGCCTCCTTCTCCCTTCTAACTAGTAGAGCTTAACCTTAGCGTGGGGGAAGTGGTGAGAAATTTAGTGATAGGAAAATTTCTAAATGATACTATTCCAGGGTCCTCTACAAAGATGTACTCATGGAGAAGTACATTTCAGAATCCCTAGCTTGATCTAAAGTTTGGATTTAGGAGTGTATGACTACATGTAAAGTCTGCTGGGATGTACCTACCAGAGCTCTTAAATAAAGGAAACTCAGGAAAGAGATTTGGCTCGAAGATCAGGGAAGGAATGGAAGATTCTGAACACCAGGATTATATCCATGCCTGTGTCAGTTTTTTATTGCATGAAAGTAAATTACTACAAATTCAGGAGCTTAAAATATAAGGTATTTATCCTTAGGTTTGCAAAGGCAGACATCTGAAATGAGCCTTCTGAAGGCGAAATTGGGGCATATGTAGGAGCGTTTCCCCCACCCACAGGCGCTCCAGGGAGGAATCCATGCCGTGCTTCTTCTGGGGTTCAGTGGCCATTGGAATTCTTTGGCATAGCCACATCCTCACAATCTCTGCTTCCACGGCCACTTGGCTGCATCCTCTCTGCAATCAAACCTGTCTCTGCCTCCCTCTCATAAAGACACTCATGGTCACATTTGGGCTCCACCCAAATAATCCAAAATATTCTCTCCTTATCAAAATTCTTCATGCAGCCTATTGCAAGGCTCAGCTGCAAAGAAGTCACGATCCATCTGTGATCAGAGAAGCTGTGAGAAGAGTGCCAACAGGAGACGCCTGAAAGGAGTCGGGTCTGCAGTCTGGAGCATAAGTAGCCAGGGACAAAGGGCAGTGGTAATCCTGGGGACCACAGTGCCCACCACTGGAATCACTGGCACCTACCATATAAGCCCCTTTGGGTCAAAAGCCAGGACTCCTGACATTGGACCCTGATCTCGATCTTGCAAGATGGTAGCAGAATGACCTGCTTTCACAACTTTCGCTTGGCTCGGCCTGTACCCCACCTCGGTTATGACGACAGCAGTGCCGAGAGAAGCAGATGGCAGCACTGAGCAATGCTCCCATGAGGACGCAGGTGAAGAGCTAGAAGACCAATTTGATAACCTGAAGCGTTTCCTACTGACTTAGTGTGCTGAGGTCGAGCCACATAAATCTTAGGCTTAGTTTCTAGCTATTAGGCACCGTATCAGAGGCTGATGACCCTGGGAAATGTGGTGTCACAGGCATGGCAGAGCTCAAGTGACAAAGAGAACGCCTCTGAGGCCATAGAGCTTGCTCTGGAGACCATGGAGATGGCTTTTGTGACCATGGAGAAGGCTCATGTGACAAGGAGTGGGTATCTGCTGGATGGAGTGACCACTCCTTTGTGGGAGCTTCTTCAAGATCTTTGGCTTAACCTTTATGACATCTCATCAGTCACAAAAGTGCCTCACTCTTCAAGACAGGGATTGATACATTTTAGAATATCTAAAATTTTTCAGGAGCAAGTTTGCTAAGGAAGGTGCTTGCTCAGATACTTTTTCTTTTCTTCCTGCTACTTTGTTTAGACTTTTTTTTAAAGGCGTGGCTCTGAAGGAGGAATAGACAAACTATAGCTCGGATTGGCACCACTGCCTGTTTGTGTAAAGTTTTACAAATACACAGCCTCGACCATTCATTCGAATATTGTCCACGGCTGCTTCCCACTACCACAGCAAAGGGCTGCAGGTGGAACTGTAATCGTGTGGACCTAAAATATTCACTGTCTGATTTTTTTACAGGAAAAACTTGATGACTGAGGCTTTGGGGCCCCATATTTTTTATGTCACTCCCCGTACTTTGTCTAACCTTCATATATTTGTCACTTTCTCCACCTTCCTCTCCTTCCTCCCTTCCCCCCTCTCTTCTGCCACTCTGTTCCCCTCTCTTTCTTTCCTTAATAATCTTTAATGAAGGTAGAAACCATCCTTAGCTCTAGGATGATACAAAAACAGGCTTCTGACTACAGTTTGGGGGCTCCTGTTCTAATCTAATGGGATCATTTAAGACTATTTTGATGCATGAACATAAATCTCAGCCCCAAATGACTCAAGTAAAGGAATGAAGTTGTTTACTGTCTCATATCATGGAACGATCTGGGAGAATCTCTGCCTTCGGGTGGAGCCCAGAGGTTTGTAACCTCGTATCCGGGGACTCCATATCTGTGTTTCTCTCGGCTATGCTTTCTTTGTCCGACGGGCTTTATCCAGAAATGGTTGTCATAACACCAAGAGGAAACTCTTCCGGTCGCTCCCTTAGTGAAAAGTCTGTCTCAGGGGTCTGCTGCAGACATCTCAGGTTTCCTTGGCTCTGTTGGGTGGCCCACCACCTCCCAGCCAGTAAAGGCAAGCCAGGAATGGGCCTCCCTTGCTACCTTAAGTTAATTTCACCTGCATAGCAGCAGGAATGGGAAAGGGCTGATTTTCCCTAGGGAAGTATAGGGGTGGTCCTAGACACATCAATATCACTGGGGGAAAACCAGGGTCTCAGGCCCCACGCCACGCCTGCTGAACTAAAATCGTGTTTTCACAAGACCCCGGAGGATTCACTGCACACTCAAGTCTGAGAAGCCCAGGCTGGTTTTGCAAAGAAAGCCAGGTGGAGACTGTACACAAGCAACAGGCAAACTGCTGCTCAGATTTCCTTGCGACGATGTTAAATTGATTTTGACAGCTTTGTTCATAGAGAAGATTGCAAAATGATCGGAGTAGTTATCATTTATCTGTTTGAATATTTTCAGTGTCAAAAATAGGAAACCTCCAACTCACAAGGTTTCTTCAAGAATAAGGAAAGAAAAACAATACCTTACATTGCAGAACGTTGCAGCCCAGGGTAGCCCCTGGGGCTATTTGGCCTTTTCAGAATCTTTTCCTTGAAGTCTGCCGGTGACCACCATGCGATTCCTTGGCCAGCCTGCCGTCCTCGCCCTGACACGCCTCCATCGCTAGCGAGGGCCGCTGAAATGCACCTATGTCCATGGGGAGGGGCGTGGACACCCAGACCCAATCAGGCCGCCGCTGGCATGGATGAGGGGATCAGCTCTAGCACACATCATGGCTCCGTGAAACTCCAGAAGGTTGCTACTATTTGTGCTCATACTTATTGCTGCATACTCCGTTTCTTCCCACCTTTACCATAATTAAATTTATTTGCTTGCCTATTGTTTTTTTTTAAATGAAGCAAAGATATTTTTTTTTAGTAAGAAAAGGAAAGTAAACCAACCACAGCAGGAAAGGATTTTCATATTCAGACTTCTGACTGAGCGTGACAAAAGACAAAGTAAATAAAAAGACACTTGACAGATTCCTTTATAAGAAAGGTCTTACTTGTTTTGTGTTTGGGCAGCATAACCTCTTCTTCGGAGGCCGACAACTGGGGATCAGACTGTCTGTATCTACCAGGATCACTAAAATGTTTGGCATTGTGCAGCTAAGCCCCGGGGTACACATTTAAATTGTCATTTTTGGTCTGCTTCACAGTGACAGTCTGCAGCCAGGAAAACGCAAATAGAGTGTGCGGTTGGTGCAAAGGAGGAAAACTAGACACACTTGCCAGTCGTACAAGAAAGCTGGAGGTTTTTTTAACACTTAGACTTGTTTTCCTTCATTAAGGCTAAATAGCAAACTTATTCTCTATTTCCTAAGAATAAGGCCCAGTGCCGGGGGGAATTAGAAGGCCCTTCATCACGCCCAGTGCTGGGTCAATCCTCTATTGAGGTTGCGAGGGCTTACTGGGGAGGATGGGCAGTCTGGAGGCCCCGGGTTGCGGTCTGTGAATGCTTGGCCTTTCTTCGGGGCTGTGTCTAATCCAGCGGCTCTCCAGTGGCCCTCAGCCCCCTGCCTGGTGACCTGCCATGCTGTTGTGGTAGGGGACAGTGGGGGTTTTTGCTCAGGCTTTATGTAGCTGTTGAATGGATGGCTTCCTCATGATTTCCTTTGTTCCCATTTTATTAGCAATCTTACTGTGCAAAGGAGTTTTGGGCGAGTGTAGATGCTGTTACATAAGACTTCTAAACTTTTGAAATAGCCATGCTGGCACCTCACCAGTTTCTCATAGGGTCTACTCTTAAGGCCGGGTTGTTTTGAATGTTCTTGGGTCTTACAAGAGTCAGAGGCTTTGCCATCACTGAGGTATGCATAGCTGCCAAGCCTCAAGTCAGGCCCTGGAAGTGTAATAGTCCAGTCAAAGCTTTCACCCACCCTTCTTAATGGGGAGCATTACCGTTGCTTAATGTATGAGCAGCAGAAGCTCAGGGAGCCTGCGGGGCTCTCACAGTCACACAACAATCAGAGAAGATCCAGAGGGAACATCCAACTTCCCTTTGCACGAAAGTTTGTGTTCTTTCCTGCCCACGGTGGACGGGACCCTTGGCTCCAGCCTGTTCTTTAGTGTTACTGTGACACGCTTGTGATGTCCCAAGGCGGGCAGGCAGTGGAGAGAGAGCCGGGGCCAGAGGCCACAGGCTCAGAGAGTGCACTTCTGGTAGTTGTTCTGGTGCAAATGAGGAAACACAGAGCTCACTTTGCATTCCAGGACTTCGGATGATCAATTGGCATGGTCTCCTGCTTCTCCAGAACAGAGACCTCTTTTCCTTTACTGCAGTATTTCTAGAACCTGAGGGAACTTCACACATACAGGAGGCACTGTGTTAGTCACAGTTCTCCAGATGGACAGGGTCTTTGTCTCTGTCTTTCTCCTCTCTCTAAAAAGATTCGTTGTAACGCAATGGCTCATGGCATTGCGAGGCCGAGAAGTCTCCCTGTCTGTCTCCCAGGCAGTGACTTGGAGAACTTGTCACCGCATTCAAAGGCTTGGAGCCAGGGAACAAGTGGTGGGGATGTTAGCTTAGGTCGAAGGGAAGGAGGTGGTGTCTCAGCTCAGTCCTCCGCAGCCTTGGGTTCTACCCAGGCCCAGAGAAGAGGGCAGGAAGCTGCCCACAGAGAGGAGGGCCATCTGCTTTACTCGGCCCACCAATTCCAATGCCAGTTTCTGAAATACCCTCACAGACACACCCAGCAGTAATATTTAATCAGCCATCTGGGTGCCCCATGGCCCAGTTCAGTTAACACATAAAACTAACCATTGCAAGCAACAAATGTAATTGAAGTGGAGAGGAATAGGTACTAGGCAACCAAAGAGTAGGTCCCATTATTATTTGTGTCTTTCTTTTATTAAATAACCAGAACATATTATTTTTTAGCTTAAAGCTCCAATCTGAAATTAAGCAAGGTACCAGACATCTCTGAGTTTTAAAAATGAGGCTATTAACCTTGCAGATGCATTGAGAAGTTTAAATAAAGAGAATTAGCACCATCTCTGAATGCGGCGAGACATTCATAAAGGGTGGACATGGTCATCCTTATTGTGCCTGTGTCAGGAACGATAATGTTAGATTGCTGTTTCTGATACAGTGAAGGGCTGGGCTGCCTGGACACTTGTGCTTCATGGAACCCAAGAAAGGCATTTTTCGTCACTCAGTCACTTTATTCTGTAAGAAATGGACCAGGAATTCTGACCACGCTCTACACAGGACCTATGGATTTCTGCTGTCCACATATCTGATGAACTCTTCCCCAACCCTGCCACATGGGAGTGGACTGCTTTCCCATTCCTGACCCACCAGAGCTGCCGTCAGCCAGAAGAACAAATGTAGAAATGAGCTCCTTCCAGGTAGACAAAGCCTAACTAGCATTTTCCCCAATGAGAATTTTTAAACTAGAGATTTGTACGGCTCATTCAGAACCATTCTGGCAGAAAAGGCAGCCGCAGGGAAAATGACTTAAAAGGACATGCGAAAGATGGACTCGGCCTGTCTTCGTGGTAACAGAAATATTGCTATTATTAATATCATGCACTTAGCGAGCACTGCTTTCCAAAGGAGCTCAAAGCATTGCACATCTATTATCTCATTTCTCCTTGCCATATTCGAGGGACGTAAAAGATAGGAATAGGAAATCTTTAGAAAAAAACACTGTTTACTGAAGTGCGTTTGGGCTGAAGTGGAACCGAACCAAATCATTGTTGTCTGGTAGGGAGACAGCTAATGAATCACTTTCCTGGGAGCATCTGACTTTCTCGTACACTTGGATGGATCCCCTGGGGATGGTAGGAGATGCTGTGTGGGTGAGACATCTGTACCCAGGGCTGGGAAAGGGGACAGCGCCCCTGAGTCTCTGGGCTTCTCAACAGCCTGTGGGACCCACCTCCCTTGGGAACCATGCACTTCCTGGAGGAGAGGTTGGGCCAGTGCCTACCCCTTGGTACTCTGTGGATCTTGGTCTCTGGAATTTGATCTTCTCCAAGGGTGATCATGTGGCCTTGGGGGTAGAGTTGGAAGTGTTCCCCCTTGCACAGGACCTCTCCCTGAGAAGGAGATGGGAGACAATTGGAGTTAGGCAGTGGAGGATGCGCTAGGCTGGGCTGCTTCATCGCTTCTGCACTGGATAGTTAGTTGTATACAGTATGGTGCATCTCAGAAGTTGCCTGGAAGTTTAGGCATTTATTTATGCACCACACTCTGCCTGAGCCTGTGCAAAGCATGTCACAGCTATGTTTACCCTAACTGAGAGGTGACTCAATGGAGCTAGCAGTGAAGGGCTACCGGTCCTCATAAAGACAAATGCCAGGGAGAGGAGCAGAGGCGTTGTTCTCACCTCTATAGGTGACAGGGACTTTGAATGAAACTTGAGACATCTGGGCACCAGTGGAACTACTCAGTTAGTCGTAGTGGAGAAAGTTTTAGATGTCAGAATTGGACAGAGTTAGGTGTGAAATCCCATATGCACATGTGCTTTTCTGTGTGTTCTTGGAAAGCTCCTTAACTGTCCTGAGGCTGTTTCCTACTAGAGCCTGTCAGGAAGGTGGTGTTATGAAGCCACCCTGGAGCCTGCGGGCTTTCCTCAGGATGGGGGGCTGGGACAGGATGGAGAAGCACCCCCTGGTTCCAGGAATATTCCTCCCTGCTTTGTGTTCCGCTCCAAGACCTGGAGACTCTTTAGTGTTTCCAGAAAATGGTAAAATTAGGCATATCCTTCTTGGCAAAACTCCAGGAAAATGCTGGCATTTCATAGCAATTTCTTCTAAGAACATTCGTTCGTTTGTTTCTTTGGTGAAAGAACAAATCCTCAACTTTGGGCGGTGGATGACTATGAGACACTACAGGTGCAAAAAGACCCAATCCTTGCCTGTGAGGAGCCATCGATGCTGTAGTTGGTCCACTTTTTTCTCCTAGGTTGTGATATAAAGACTCCAGGTGGTCTTAGAGGAGCTGCGGAAAGGATAGTGGAAAGAAACAGCACAAGTCCCTCCAAGTTTACATAGCTCTGGGATTCAGCAATTCCAACCACACCAATTATGGTCCTTTCTGTCAGCCTGACCTTTGAGGAGATTGCTTCAATTATAAAAGGTCAACATCTCTTGGTTCTGGCACAAGTTAGTTCTGAGTGTGGTAATAAAACGCAGCCAAACTGCCCCACAGCAGACCTCTGCCTCTGCCATGCAGCGGTGACAGAGGCCTCAGGCACCCTTGGAACATGGTGGCTACAGTCCTCTGAGATGCAAAGGGCATGCTGGGAAACTAGCACAGAAACATAAAGAAGCAGTGTGCACTTTCTATTAGCGATTCAGAGTGTGTTTGCATAGCTGGTCGTTACTCCTTGATGAACCAATCACAAGAGCCGTGTATTTCTCCACATCAGAGGTTGAGGGATGTTAGGGCAGGTTAGAGCAGGGAGAGTTTAGAGAATTCGTTGCTCCACGTCGGTGGGGCCAGTGAACAAAGATGTGGTGCTGTCTCAAGTCCTTGTCGTATTACTTACTGGCTTGACACATCTAGATCCAAACTCCCAGAGGAGCTGTTGTCACGTGTCCGGATGGTCAGCACTCTTGACCAGACGCAGTTCTCTGGTGTGAAGCTCCATTTTGTGGACTACAGACTTTATTTCCCCACATCCACAAACAGTGGACAGACCAACTTGAGTGTTTTCTTCACGAAACTGAGATGAGGGGCAGCATTCAGAGAGGACAACAAGCTCACTGAGGCACAAGGTGACTCGTGGGTTTGGCCGGTCACCTGCTTCTGTGAACCGAGCCCAGTTCTCTGGTCACACCCATTCGAGAGGGACATCCCATGTGCCACCAGGGCGGAAACCTAGGTCTTTCTGAGGCCAGAGGCACAAAATCGGGCTGCGAACTGATTTTTAAGTATCTTTTCACACAGCTGTGATTTCCTCACCAAGGAGGAGGTCAGAATTTCCAATTCTTGTTCTCGATTTTGAGGTTGTTTCTTAGTTAGAGTCTTCAGTTAGTAGATCTTTTGATAAAGTAAAAGTATCAGAATTTGCTCACTTTTCTGGTACTTTCTGAGAGCAGCACATTTTCTCACGTGACAGGCATTGGCGCCAGCTGTTGGACAGCATTAATGTTTATCAAACTTTGACTCTACGGAATAGCACTGAGCTTCTCATCTTTGAGTCACGAGATCTATGGGTGGGTTGAAATCTCTCTATCTGTAAGCAGTGTTGTAGTTACATTTTTCTGGGGGGAAAGAGATGAGGTTCTTATCAGATTCTCAAAGCAGTCAGTGGCCTAGAAGATATTATAAAACATCCCATCCAGACAGCTTCCTTCCCTCTGCTAGCTGTACATGTCTGGCAGAGATGAAAATCTACCACAAGCAGAGCTGCTGCGGGGAGTTGTCAGCAGAATGAAGCTGGTTCTTAGGCCCATAGAAAGGTGACACTCATGGGCCTGGAACCTGGCAGAAATGAAATACAGTTTGTCTTTTGTGCCTGTGTCCTGGCTTCACAATAGACTTTGCCCCATTGCTCCATGATGGGTTTCTTAGGAGAGAACTAGACCAGTGAAATACCTCACTTTGATCCCACAGTAATTGTAAATCCTTCGACTTCTTACAGTCAGCAAAAGAGAAAGCCTTGCAATTTCAGCTGTGCTGTAGCCTGGCAAGCTGAAGTTTTACTTTCACCATATTAGAGGAGGACAATGTGTGTTACCCAGCCATCTGTGTAAATGGTAATGAAAACAAAACAAAACAAAAAGGCAGAGAACAAGTAGGGAGAACTACCAGAAGACAAAGCACCCAACAAAAGACTGTGGAGAAAAGAAAATAAAAGAGAAGCATCTAACATCCTTCTAAGAAATAAACTCAGAGAGATTAGAAAGTGTTTTTATAAAACGATGTTAATGCAATGAAAAAAGGAGACACTCAGAGAACAAGAAAACTGAAAGGCTTCTACTGATTAAAACAGAATTATCAAAAGTGAAAAAAAATAAAGGGTTGAATTTAAATTACTTTTCAGAAAAGAGAAAGACAGAAATGGAAAAAAAAACAATGCAAGGAAAGATAATATACAAATATACACAGGGAAAAAAATATCCAAAGAGAGTGTACAGAATTAATAAACTTCAGAGAGGAAGAGTTGAGAGAACAAAGGGAAATAAATAACGAACCAGGAAGGCGATTCCTCCAGAGCCAGAATACTGGCATCTTTCAGCAGAAAGAGCACATAAGGGCTGATTCCACAACATGGCAAGAAATCCTTCTCTAGACACAGCTGTGTATTCACAGCAGCCGGGATGGAGAGTCAGCCCCTAAACCTTCCAGAAGGTACTCTGCAAAGACCTACCCAGGGAGAGGAAAATGACCATGCCTATTGCCAGTATTCTCAGAAACCAGTACTGAAGATAATGAAGCAAGAAACTTCCAAGATTTGAGGGAAAATGGTTCTCTACCTGAAGCTTTATGCCCAGTTGAGTGGGAGGTCAGAAGAGCAAAAAATATTTTAAGATAGCAGGACCTGGAAAATGTATACCGCGTTATGAAGTTGTAAGAGTTCGGTTGAGAATAGCAGAGAAAAAGATGGCTCTATAGCATCCAGAGAGTTGCTAGAATTAGGCCCAGTGAGAGACCACTTCCACCTCCATGGAGGGAGCAGGCAGCTTGTCCTCTGGGGCTGCGGGGTTGGACTCTGGAGACCCCGCATCCTGCTCTCCTGTGGTCCAGGGAACCCCACTGCTCTTGTAGCTGCCACCAACACCATCACTCAGTATGAGTTTCCTCAGTCTCCACTTCTTGGTGGCTTCTTGGTGATGTTAGTTCTCAACCCAAAGTCAAGCAGAGAAACACGCTGGGTAAACCCTAGGAAAGCTGCCTGTGGCCTGGATGCGAAGGTGCAAACCAAAGCGAGCTGAAGGCAGCTGGAGCTTCCGGTAGAGACACACCCAGAGGCACAGCTCCCATACCTAGAAAGAGAGCAGATTTTGAGTAGAAAAATTCACAGATATCTCCATAAAATAGCTTGTTCATATGTGGTGGCAGCTAAGATTTAAAACATTAGAAATTCTAGAAAAAAACAAACAAACCAGAGTGAGGTAGCATCGTGGCTGGACTTTGAAGCAAAGGAGAAAAGTGCCTGACTCCAAGGTCCTGATTGAGTGCAGGACAAGGAAACGCTTTGAGATTTGCTGTTAGAAATTCTCTTACTGGTGACTTAGGCCGTTGAGCGTGAGACCCGCCAAGGAGGAAATGGCATCCTGGCGTGCTGTTCAATTCAGCAATGAGAACAGTACGCACTCACAAGAATGCGCACAGGATTTTGCTGTTGTTTCCATTGCTTACTATACATTTTGGACAGAGTACTTTGCTGTGGTGGAGGGACAGAATGTAAATATGAACAGCTTTGAGAATACAACCAAAGGAGGTTGTGCAGGGGAGGAGGAAAAATGGGAGAAGAGGCATCTTCATCTTCTAGGAAGGGTATTAAGAAATGCATTGAACGCTAGTGGGATGAGAAATAGAGTCGCATTTAAAGTTCCGAAAAGAAATGCCAAGCAAAAGTGTTTTAATTTAACTATCAAATGCTAGAAGAAGTGAAGGGGGCAGCATAAATGGGACATGCTTTGTGTTTTATATTGGAAGTTAATCTAACAAGTCGGGTTATGGGCTATAAGCTCATCTCCGGGGTTACGCCATGGAGACAATCCTAGGACAACTGGAAGCGCTGAGAGTTGAGATTGCTTGTTGACAGGGGGACTGGAATACAGAGGAGAGGGAGATACGAAACCTCATTTTCCTCCTATCTTGAACTGATAACAGGTGCACACATGGCCGGCCTTCTGTGTCGGTGATGACTATATCCACAGAGTCAACCAAATGCAGATGAAAAAAAATTTGAAAAAAAAATGATGTTTATGGAACAAGTGCAGACCTTTGGTTCCCACTGGTCCCTAGACAATACTATGCAACAACTACTTACATAGCATTTAGATTTAATTGGTATTGTCAGTACTCTAGGATGATTTAAAGTATCCAGGGGGATGCGTATTCATTAGAGCAGATACTCTGCCATTTTATATAATGAACCTGTGCATCTGCATACTTTGGTATGGTGGGAGAGGTCTGGGGACCAACTCCTGGGGCTACCGAGGGATGGCTACATGATTTCCATAAAGATAAACTTAAGTGCAAATAAATAAGTATCTTCCATTGAAAAAATAACTGAAGTGTATTTTTATGTCTTTCCTTCATCTCATGAGGAAAAGAAAAATAGATTAGAAGCTAAGGTTACTTAAAAATAATTTACAATAGTTTTCTTCTACATTTTTTTTCATATAGACAGTTAAAGAACAATGATTTATTTTCATTTTTATGGAAGGTTATTCCAATAAAGATGTTTTAAAAAAAACATGTTAGATGTGTAACATAGCCAGCTCAGCATTAAAACAAAGCATAAGTTATCAGATTCCTTCTGGCAAGTCTAGATTTGCGTGGAGTTGTTATTTTGTTGTTGTGGTTTTGTTTTATATTTTGGTGGTGTTATCTCCTGAATTTTGACTTTAGATGATACCAGCAGAGATATGCCATCCAAAACTATATTTTCAAACTAAGCACCTTACTTTGACAGAAGTTGTTGGGTTCCATAATTAATTCTTGTCTGTAGATCAATGGATTGTATAAATGGCAAATCAACCTTGACAAGACGGAACAAATAGAATCATTAGCGAAATCCTAACAACACAGAACAATTGACTGTGAATTTAGGTCAGTGTGTCTGCTCTGAGACACATTCGCCTCTGTACTATTTCATACTTGACTGGCCTCCATTGTGTGCTTGACGTGTTTTGTAATTGCTTGTAGGCAATTTGGAATCTTCATTTCACAATATATATATATTCATTTAAGAGATGCGAATGTGCAAGCTACAGATAGCTCACAGTTAATCTCGGGTTTTAACACTGTGCACTGAACACAGCAGCGTGACTACTCTCACATCTTGGTGTCATACCCGTGGCTAGAATATAGGGTAGGTGGCAGGGGCTATGGTTAGCAAACCGGGTCTGTCAAAGAAAGATAGTAGTGAAGCAGCTCTGTTTCCAGAAGACAAGAAAGTCTGGACCTGGGCTTGGTGCTCCTTGAAGCATTGGAGAAAGCGCAAAAGCAGAGAGGAACCGAAGAGTTGTGTTGGGGCAATGGTACGGTAGGAACTTCAGATTTGACAGGGGATGGGGTACTGTGCACAGTGGGGACCTCCTTATACGCCCTGGGTGCCATCTACCTCTGGAGCCACCAACAAGCTTTTGCAGACTCATCTGATTGGTTCTTGTGTTGCTTCTGTCTCCCCATGGAATGTTCTTTGTGACCGTCAAACACCCAGGCTTAAACATCTTTGATTGCCTGAGAAGCTGCTTATAAAAATTTCACTGACTCGCTTTTCTTCGTAGAACTGTGGGAGATTTAGGAAAGCCTCGAGATATGGCCAGGCAGGAGTTTACTCTTCTTGCCAGTTAAAAAGCACACAATAATCCAGTTTGTTTAAGCTTTCTGGGAGACTCACGCTTAGGAAAAGATGCTTTTTTTGTATCCCTGTTTTACCTAATGCTCCTGTTAGCTTTCATTTTAGGTTCAGAATTCTTAACTATTTTTATAAAAAATGTCAGAACCAGCTTGAAAGATAAGTGTGCCAGGGTCTCCAGGTTTAATTCCACAGCACTAAGGTGAGCATAGTCTCTAATCATCAGTGAGGCAGTGCTTGACCAGATCAGGCAGATGAACTCCACTGCTGCTGGGCCAGCAGAGAACCCCTGTTCTCCTAGGTGCTGTCTGAGCCCCTGGGTGAGGCCAGCCTCTTTCATTCCTGGTGTTTGCGAAAATGAGCTCATTTTCCTCTGTGAGAAGGGTCATGAGCAACACCAGCTACCTCTCCCCAAACGCAGGACCTCCACTCCATCAAGGTCGTTTTGCATCATATTGGACACAACTTACCATAAAAAGAGTTCTTGGACTTTCAACACCAAACTGCTGATCTTTCCATCTGCTAGTCCTTTGCCTGGCTTCTACTAAGTAAAGGATCTTTATCTTTTTGGACGCTGAAGCCAGAAATCTGTCAGCAAGACCTGATCTTTGTTTTTGTATCACTCATTCTATGCCATCTCTTCCAGGTTCTATAGATATGGGATCCTTCCAGTGTCAACATCTCTGCTTCCTCAAGGATAAGTTAGCCACATTTTCCTCAAAGAAAACAGGAAACCTCCCCAAGTTTACTGCTTCCTTTCCTGGACCCTTCGAGACTACTCTGCACATGGCTGCTGGAATAATTTTTCTAAGAAACATCAAGGATGTCATCGTGTCACTGTTGGTCTTAATGTCCGTCTGTTGGCAGTCAGTATACGTAAAGTCCAGAGTTCTCAATGTGACATCAAGGCCTCTCTGCCATGGCACTTTCCTGCCTCTAACCTCATCACGATCCATTCTCCTCCTGACCCCAACACTCTGGTCGCTTTGGTCTTCCTCTATTCATTTGAATGTGGCCAAGCACTTGCTCATCCTGAAATTGTCACACAGCTGAGAAGTTCTTTCTTCCAAAGACTTCAGTTGAATGTCTCCTTCCCACCTGCTCTATCTTCCCTTCGCCACCACTTCCTTACAGACCAGTCATGTGTCGAGAACTCGATAACCACATGACTACCACATGACTCAGGACTGCTGTGCTGGACAGAGCAGTCTTATCAGTTCCTGTATTGGTCCACTTGGGTGGCTATGAGAATGCACCACAGATGGGGTGATTTAACGACAGACTTTTACTTCTCACGCACATTGATTTCTGGAAGCTGGGAAGTACAAGATCAGGGGGACGGTACCTTGGTAAGGTTCCTCTTTCTGGTGTGAAGATGGTTGCCTTCTACCTTTGCCCTCACACAACAGAAGAGGGAGGGAAGGAAGGAGGCAGAGGAAGAGAATGAGAATAAGAATACTCTAACCTCTTTTTCTCTTTTTATAAGGGCACGGATTTCCCACTCTCCTGCCTTCGTCTAACCCTAATTACCTTCCAAAGGGCCCATCTCCACATAGCTTCAAATTGGGGGTTAAGTTCCAACATATAAATTTTGAAAGCACTGAAACACTCAGTGCATAAATGTTCCAAGAGGCGCATGGTGCTTAGCACAAACTGGCCCTAACCTTTTCACCATGGGATATTGTCAGTTGGGTCAGATGTGATTCCTTTGGTGGCACACTCCTAACAATTTTCACTTCAACCGGAGCTGAGTATGGTAAAGCTGATATGTGAAACAGGAAGATTTTGTGTAGCTCTCAAATGCAGAACTGGATCAGAATTTCAAGGAGGCAGATTGTCCTTGGAGTCATAAACAATGAGGTGCCCTGTCTTATCCTTCTTGTCAAGAGAAAAACCAAGTAGAGGCTGGTGCCCACTTGGGCCTGGATTCAATAATTCAATGAAGACTACTAGCAGATGACCTTTCAAGGCTTTTTTCCATTTTGTTTTGAATCCAGATATTCTGTAATTGAATTAATCTTGAAACGTTCTTCCAACCAACATAGAATTTCTTTTCTTTTTTGGGCTTCCATTTAGAAAACATTTAGAAGGCATTTTATTTTCCTAGCAAGCAGGCTTTTCACCACTGCTATTTGCTATACAAAGAGAAATGGAGGATTTAGGTGACTATTCAAAGTCATTTTAGAGAAAAAAATAATGAACATATTTTGGGGAGTGGTATAGGAGGAAGAAAGGGTCTCTTTAATGCCTTGTTTCCTGGGTTCAGTGTTGTTAGTACGAACTAGGTTTCCGTGAATCTTTACCCTGCAAAGCACGCTGAACTCATCTTCATGTACCGTACTGTACATGCGTGTTAGTGATGGCAAGTCATTTGTTTTCAAAAAAACAAAACTGCATATGAAATTAGGTATTTATGGATAGACAGCTTTTCTACCTTGGTGCTCAACAGGCCGAGAAACGGTGGCCGATGTGAGCCTCTTTTTCATTCTAGTTAGGTTCGAGTGCCATGCTTCCTGCTTGCTGGTGAGAGCGGCCTTGATGGGGTCTGGCTCTGTTTGAAGCTGAGCTCTCACCGAGGGCCAGGAAGACAGAAATCAGCTGAGTCAGGCAGCCAAGGATTTGTCAGGCTTTAACCCCTGGCAACGAAACATGAACTTTGTTTTTTAGGAACGTGGAAGGAATATATAGAAGTAAAGTTGATAATAGGGGAAGAGTGAAATAATGTATTCTGCAATCATAAACATTCATTTTTACTTGCTTTGGTAAGGGATGAAGGTCAATGTTGTTTGTGGAAATCCGCAAGCTGTTCTTAGCTCAATTACTTTCAATGTGCAAGTGTTTTTTCTACATAGATGGTTCCTGACTCAACTCAAACCCATTTTCTGTGGTTTTTACACTCCATGGTTAGGCCCGGCAAGCCACCCTGTGTGCACACACTGTTGTCACAACATGCGTGTGTGTGCATTTGGGAGGCGCACACACAGGTACACAACACACAGCCGTAGGGTCACATCTAGTGACACAGCGAGTTTGCTCTCCTTCCAAGCTCAGGTAGCAGAGCACCCTTGGTTCTTTTTGCCTCACCATGGACTCTTCCCATCCTATCAGTTACCAGACAGGACAGATTCAAAGACTAAGTCTAAGTTCAAAGCCTTAGCTCTATGTCTAAAGAGCAACTTAAACTGTGGAAGAATCTAGAGGACATTCAAGGTATCTTTATTCTTATTTGAGATATTTCACTCTGATGAAAATGGAGAACCCCTTTCTTCATTAACCGGACTGTTTGTTTCATTCATTCATCTGTCAGACACAGTTTCTGAACAACCCCATTTCATCAGGCACCAGGTGAAGAGAGGAAAGCCTGTTCCGTGTCCTACTTAGTCCTCAGAGTGGCAGGGGACACGCTCATCAGAATGCTCACTCCACCGCAGCATCCGATGACAAATTTGGTCGTGGACAAGTGTGGATGGTGCCATGTGTGGGGCACACTGGGCGGCAGCAGCAAGTTCTGCCCACCTCCCAGAAGACGTGGGATTTGAGCCAGGCCATCAGGAATGCCGGGCACTTCTGGCATTTGGCAGTGGGTAAGGGGGCTGCAACCCAAGCAGAGGGAACAAAGCAGGACAGCACAGGGCATGTGTGGGAGCGACAGGTGGTGCGGGGTGACAGCGTGGCATGGGTGAGGGCTCCCAAAACCACGGGTGGGCAGGTTGTGGGAGTCTAATGGCTGAGTCTTCCCTGGGATCTTTCCCACTCCTCTCGAGGCCTTCAGAGCATTTTGATAACTTTTAAATCTAATGACAGGGAACAGAGAATCTTTTAGAAAAATAAGACGAATGACCAGGCTGTATTTTGGTGGTGGTGACAACAGCGATGGCTATTTCTTTCTCCTCCTCCTCCTCCTGCTACAAAATAGCAAGAATGCATCTATTTGTTATAATTTTTGCAAACAATAGTGCCCAGAATATCTGGACATGAGGAAATTTGGGTGCCACTCTGTACAAGTTTTCTATTCACGAGCAGGCTGTGGTCATCTCCGAGACACAGCGGTGCTGAGCTGAGGCTCTGTGGGAGTAGCCCTGGGCTGGATCTGCTGCGCATGGCTCTGGAGATGGCTGGGCATCATGTCAGGATTCAAGGGACCTCAAAGCTCTATTGTGACAAAACCAGCCTTTGTGTGAATGTGGATCTTCACATGCGGGCCTGTGACCCCAGGAAAGGAACTGACCCACCATCTCTCAAGGGTCTTGGCCATAGCTTTCCCCCTGAGCCTATACATAGATCCCATGGCAAAACAGGAAAATCTAAACTGAAAATCTATACCCTGGAGGGTTGTGGTGGCTGAAAGACTACCACCGTGGAAAATAGCTCACCCATGCTTTTGGCTCCAAAGTGCTGGCACCATAAGGCTGAGAGGCAGGGCTGAGTTAGTGTGCTGGGCATGCCACACCAACTGAGGGTCCAGGCTACTCTGCACGTATAGACACAGACTGCACCCTCACGACAAACAGCTTCTCAGCCTGACTTTTGATAAAACACTGTTTGCACACAGGGTTAACTCTAAACCTATGCCTTCGTCACTTCTCCTGCAGCCACCAAAGGACCAGGGCAGCAGGCATCCAGCCCCGCACACTCGCCACAATAAACACTTTTCTGACCTTATGCAAGCCCATCCCAGAAACACCACCCTGCATTTCACAGAGGGATGTAAAAGATCAATGAATTGAATTTTCGCAAATCTAAGCTTCTTACAATTTAACAAGTTTCTCCATAATCTGTCTCACCTCCCGTCATTGATCCATAGAGAGTCGTCATCTATGACCAGTGGCCCATTATTTCAATCCCATCCCAATCACTCAGTCAAGTTTAAAACTTTCTCTGTATTTTCTCATTCTGTTCTTCCTTAAAAGAAAAAGCCAAACTTTTTTTCTCTTGTCTGAGCTCTTAGCTCTCCAGCTTTTGTGGCCCTGAGTTATTTTCCATATTCTCTGTAACTCCTTCCCAAATAGTCGTTTGAAACCACAAATACCTCTCCTTTCATTTGCATTTTAGTAAATACTTGTCGAACACAGATTTTATGTGAGCATTATGTGCTGGGAAGAACGCGAGGGTGAGTAAGTCAGGGTTCTGTCTTTAAAGAGCTTGTGATCTGAGGAAGAAACTGGTTAGGCAGACAAGTGTAACAATCAGGCTTGGAGAAATGCTTAGGAAATCAAGGCACAAATGCTGTGCTTTGGGAACCCTAAAGAAATGGGGTGTGAGCAGCTACAGAGCAAAGAGAGACCACAAACAAGGCTAGATTTCAACAGAAACATGGCATGCGTGATTTATTATTTCTGATGGCTTTCAACACTTGAATCTTAATTGTCCACAATGTAGGAATCTTCTAGAACATAAGATTTGTAGCTGGCATGATGGTACACATCTATAATCCCAGCACTCTGGGACATTGAAGCAGAAGGACCCCAAATGTGAGTAACTCAGTGAAATCCTAAATATAAAAAAATGATAAAGGGCTGAGGATGTAGCTCAGTGCAAAGACTCTATATTGAACCGTGTTTGCGCAGGAGAGAAAATCATCTCATGCCCAGCTTTGTCAGCTCAGATCTCTGAAAGAGAGTGAAGTCCTTTAGTGTGAGACCTGTCCTCTTTCATTATGTCCCCCAGGCATACAGCGTGTGCCTGATTCATCCTGGCTGGGTCTCAGATGCATTATCATTATGAATACGAGTGCAAATAGTTTGTAATTTTTCCAAACAATTTTAAATTTAAGGATCCCAGACCTCTTTTACAACAGGGCATGCTGTACAGAATTGTCATAGATGATAGAGTCCATTTCAAATGACGGCTGTCCTCTCTAAAGCTGTTACGCCCCTGGAGTCTGCCTAATGGCCCTGGAGGACTCTCTATAGAGGACTCTTTGGAGACAGTGAGATCTTGGAAGCTAAATTTAGATCCAAGGTAATCTGATGTTTGTGACCGCATATCAACCCCTCCCAGAGCACAGCTAACTGCATACGGTGTAGCCCGATGAAAGGGGAGGAGCCTCCACTACCAGTGAACAAGACCCACGCGGGAAACCTGCGACCTTGCTCTGCTTTATTCCTTGAACTTGGTATTTAAATGACGTTTATTCTGTTACTCAGCTGCTCTGGCCTCAAGACACCTTAGCTTCTTGAGTGATGGTTTTCCTAGGCCTTGTTACAGCCAATCCTTCTGGCTAGAACCACTGGGAAGGATGGATGGACCATTCAGGAGCAACCCCAAACCAGCAGTGGCCAGAGCTGCAGTACCATCCTATTAGGGTATCAGGGCCAAGTTCATCTCCTGCTGGATACAGCATCCTTTCCAGGCAGCTCCATGCCTATGTCACCCCCAACTTCAGAAGTCAGGAAACCCATCCTCTTTGTTGATCAGACATCACCATAGGCTGATTGCCTCTGCCTGCCCCTGCCCTTTGAGTGATGGGACGGAATCGAGGGAGACACTTGTGTGTCTCCATGTGAACCTCACTCAAGACTTCCACTATCACCGGCAGTGCCTTTTGCTTTAGGAGAGCCTCCATGTCTACCAACTCGATTTTCTGGACCGCTAGCTTGTGTTTAAGGTTGTTAGTTTCCCAAGCAAGGCCACAGCAGTCTCAAGAAATGCTGATACAACTGTAGCAATTTCCCCCCAATTTGTTCCTGACAAAGAATTCTCTTCAAAACTGAGTTGGCTTCTCTGCTTTTGCTCAAAAACGCTGGTAAACACAATTAGCCTCATTAACCTCAGTTTCTGTTTCATAACCGAAAATTAGCCTACAATCACTGATTTGCTGGAAAGCATGGTTGTAATTAGTCTTTGACTGATAGAAAAAACTCTGCCTCTTTTTAAATTTCTTTGACATCTCAGTGTCCAGGAAAACATGTCTGAACTCTTCTACATTGGCACTGGGGACAGAAGTAAAAATAAATCAGGGATTTAAATGAAGGATCACAAGCCGAGACACGAAAACTGATATTCTTGTACTTGGAAATTGGATACGAGAAGGCATTTGTTTGGGAGGAGAGCGTGAGAAGGTAGAAACCATGGCCCGTTCTCAACTGCATTTCCAACATGTCAAAGGAAAGTTGCTGGTGACATTGGTGAATCTGTCATCCACAGGCAAAGTCAAATCATTACTGCCAAAACGATGGGTCGGGGGAGTGCTTGCTTCCTCGGCACAGGGGGAAATGCACTATTTCAACCCTGAAAATCCATGTAGATGATGAGCTTTATATGCCATATTGTGGACGAAATAAGAAAGTCACATTTTGCAAGCTGTCTTGACACAGCTTCTTTTTTTCAGGTTGGCATTTGAAGATAGGACATCTAGTCTTTGCGCTCAGAAAACTGAAGTGTGGCTCACGCAAATAATCAAGAGATTCCACAGCCTTTGTCTCTTTGGCAGCTGGGAGCCTAAAGAGCATGTCCAGTGCCACCAGCTGGAGAACACCAGGGTCTTTTGCCCAACAGAGAGGACACTAAGGGTAAGAAAGCGGAGGTGGCTCAGCCAGGCCCTGGGGGCTGAGTTTAACAACGTGGCCAGTGGAGCTTTGATTTGGTGGATGCCCATTTGTCAGAGCCCATTAATCTGGAGTCATCTTTGTGTATCTTGAGCCTCTTCTGGTTACTACATCAGAATACAATGAACTAAATGGCTCATAAACCAGGGACTCGCCCCCTCGGTTCTGGAGGCTGTGAAGTCCGGGATCAAGGCAGATAGGTGATGGAGGAATGTCCTCTTCCTCGCTCAGGGTCTGCCATCTTCGGGGTCCTCATTGTGGAGAGGGAGTCAGGCACTATCTGTGAACTCTTTTGCGAGGGCACTGATCCCGTTCGTGAGGGCTCTGCCTTCCTGTCCTAACCGTCTCCCTGAGGTCTCGCCTTCTAATACGTCACTCTAGGGTGAGGATTTAAATGAATGAACGTTGGGAGGGACTTGAACATTTGGTCTGCAGTGCTGAGAGGCAAATGAAGTGCATGAGACACTGATGTATGCTCTTTGGGTGTTTGCTTTGGGGATGTGATTAAAAAGAAAGAAAGAAAGAAAGAAAGAAAAATAGCTCAGAGCTCAGAAATCCAAGACTAGTGGGGCTTTGCATGGGTAAGAGGGGATTCAGGGTGAAAGCAAGTTCCACAGGGCCTTGGGCTGGACCCTCAGTGACTTGCAATAAAGTTTGTGTGGCGGTGATGTCTGAAGCGCAGCGCAGAGGTCTGCAGTGGCAAACATCTCTTCTCCACCGGCCTCCGTCTGTCACCCCAAGGCCCACGAGCTTGTGCGGAGCTCTGACCCTCTTGGAATGGTTGCAAGCAAAGTCACCATTGCCACCTTGAGCAAACAAGTCTCAATTCCTTATCACAGTCTCAATTCCTTTCTTGTTTCCTTCCTCCCCGCCCCATACCACTTTGCTCTTTGACTCCTTCTGACTGAAGCTCTCAGTTTCCACAGTGCTTCTCCTCAGGCTCCACCAACACACACACACACACACTCACGGACCCTGAACTGTCCCGTTAGTACTGACTCCAGCTGCAGGGCCTCAGCGAATTCCGGTTGTTCTGTCTCGGTGCCCAAACTGCAAATGAGAAATCTGATCATTCAAATTGAAGTCCTCTTGGATCACACCCCGCACCTCTTATCAAGCTGCATAAGAGTGAAATAAAATAGTCACTGAGTCAGGAAATAATCCAGGACAATAAAGTAGCTTTTATTAGGCACCTAAGGCATCAGATGCAAATGAAGTAGTGAGAGAGGAAATTAATATTATCTTCTCTATGGCTCATGGGAGAGAAAGGTATGTGACACTGACTACATGGCAATGTCTTGGAAACCTCTCCCTCATTCTCTGCAGCACTGTTTATAGGAGAGGCTGTATTATGCAATAACCAGCCAACAATGGTCACAAACTTGGGCAACTCAGTGTCCCCTAGGACAAGTGCCTGAGGTGAGCATTTTGTTGCCCAGGAGTGAAGGCTGGCATGGTGGTGCACACCTATAACCTCAGCACTCTGGAAGGCTGAGGCAGTAAGACTGAAAATCCAAATCCAATGTGGGCAACTCAAAGACTTTGCAAGCCCCTGTCTCAAAATTGAAAAAAAAAAAAAACCATAAATACAAAAAGGGGCTGGGAATATATAGTTCAGTGGAAAGGGCCTGGGTTCACTCTCCAGTACTACAAGAAAGAATTCCCAGGAATGTGTCATTTAAGAATCACTGTATTCCAAAGAAGAACACAGTCTCTCTCTTGCTGGCAGAAACATGATTTTACCTGTAGACTTCAACCATTCCCACCTCCTCTGGCCTCAGAACCATTGGCTTTCTCCACTTTATTCTCTATCCTTTTTCAAACAAGCTTCACATTTCACATGGGAAGAGGAAAGACCCTGGGGGTGATTATTTTGACAAGACATTCGGGGTAGAGACCTCCCTGTTCCCTTGGCATCCTTCCCTCGCTTGTTTCTCTTGGGTAATTAAACACAGAAAGGTCACCTCACATCCTGGCCATAACAGGAGGTGGGAGGGACACAGAATGCGGAAGCAAACAGTCAATATGGGAACGTCCACACTGGGTTTTTGTTTCCCTTCAGTTTCTCTATGAAGGGATTAGTTATGTATTGATTATTCATATGCCGCCTACTTCCCTAAAGATTTTTGAGGCAGACCAATTTGAAAGCATCTCAGAAACACCTGCATATTGCTGAATTTAATATCTTGGCCAAGCAACACTGACATGCTGATACAAAAATCCGAGCTGGGTGCTTTTAAGTTTCAGTGAAACAAAGAAATTCGCCTTAGCTGTGACATCTGTATTTGCACACTGTGGCTGTCTGCCCCATGTCCAGCCTGTTTACCATCAATTCACTGCTCAGGTACACATGATAAAACAGGACCCTAGGAGATTGGATTCCATTTCTTTCATCTTTGTTTCTTTTCCACTACTGGGATTGAACCCAGGGTCTTCACACTGGGGATGGATTTTGCTAAGTCATTCAGTTGCCCAGGAGGTACTCAAACTTGTGATCTGCCTACCTCCACCTTCCACAGTCTGGAGGTAAAGTCCTTGTGCACTGTGCTTGGCTGTTTCTCACGCCTTCTTGGCTCACTTCCATGAGGAGTGCAGTCTGTATTTCCATAGTCCTGCCACATATGAGACTGTCTTGGTTAATTTTCTCTTGTTGCTGGGACAAAATACCCAACACCCAAAATGAAGGAAGAAAAGGTTTATTTAGCTCACTGTTTGTGGAGGTTTCAGTCTATAATCACTTGGCTCGGAGGCTGAGTCTCTTAGTTAAACTTCTAAACTTCTCAAGTTGACACAATGTATCAACCATGACAAGTGCCCTGTGACAGAATGGACCCACTCTCAACAGGGCAACTTACCAAGAAAAGTGACCACCCCATGGGACCACATTTTGGATTTGATACCATGATCACAGTCATTTTGAAACACTGGGCTCTTTGTCTTGAACTTGCAGTGAACATACTCGGGCTTTCTCATTTTGTGCTATTTTGCACCCTGTTTTTTAGGCTTAAGACTTACTGTTTAAACTCCCTGTGTTTATCCTCCTCATTTTTCATGGCTTTGTTGCAAGCTGGGCATGATGGTGCATGCCTGTAATCCTAGATACCCAAAAAACTGAAGCAGGAGGATTGCAAATTTGAGGCCAGTCTGGAAAAATTAGTGAGGTCCTATCTCAAAATAAATTTTAGAAAAGGCTGGGGATGTGGCTCTGTGGTATAGTACTAGCATGCACAAGGCCTTGGGTTCTATCTGAGTACTACAAAAAGGCAGGGCAGGGGAGAAAGAAAGAAAAAAAAGAGAGAGGGAGCTGCTAAGAAGAGAGACAGAAGAAAGAAACATAACAACCACGTGAAGCTTTTGGTATCAGTTACCAACTGTCATATGAAAGCTTTTTAACAAATAATCAAACTTTTTCGGTATGCAGCAGTAAGCATCTATTGTGAAAGTTAAGCTTCTTTGTGCCAACTTGATTGGTTTTCAAGCCATCTAGGGAACTGATGGGGCACACTTCTGAATGTGTCTGGATGGGTCATGGAAACATAATCTGGGTCCTGTCTTAGTTACTTTTCTCTCATTGCTGAGACAAAATACCTGATGCCCAAAATTAGGAAAGGAAAGGTGTATTTCTTACAGTTCTTGGGGGTTTCAGTCCATACTCAGTTGGCTCCAAGGCAGTGTGGCATGGCAGGGCCATCATTCATGGCCACCTCAAGCAGCAAGGTGCATGAACTGGCAAGAGAGAGGAAGACACATCTTCCTCTCGCCCTTATCCTGTATGTCAACTCCACCCCTGGGCGGGTGCAGCACTCACACCACCAATCCCAGCACCAGACAACAAACCAATCACAAACACCAGACTCAGCCCTGTCCATGATTACATGAGGCTTTGGGGGGACACAGGACCATGCCCATAACAGGTCCTATATTTAGTATTTGTCCCCTTCCTCTCTGATACCTTCCACTTCCCTGTTTCCCTGTTGCCATGAACTAAGCATCTTTGCTCTGTCAGGCCCTTCTGCCCCGATGTTTCTGCCTTGGAGGCAGCTGATGATGCACTGAATCCCCTGAAACTGTGAACCAAATTAATGCCTCTCCTCTGGAGCTGTAGAAGTCAGAAACCGTGTCTCGGCAATAGGAAAGCGAAATATATTTATCTTCCTCACAAGTCTACAGGTCTACTCCATGGTTCTAATGGTCTGGGTTGGGGTCCCCCATGCACCTGAAGACCGCTGTGTTAAATCACACAGTAAAGTGCTGCTCTCAGCTGGGTTCTCTCACTGGGAAGGGGGTTGGCTGACTGCAAGGTGGCGTAGGATGGCCTCAGTCTGGAAAGTGCTTTCTTCTACAGGGCCCCTCTATCACATTAACTTGGTCCCGGTCTTATGGTAGTGATGAGTTTGGGAGAGGAAAAGAGAATGGCAAAGACCCTGGAGTTCAGGCTCTGACATGACACCTGCCATTGCCTATGCCACGTTCTGTCAGATAAAGCAAATCACAAGGCCACCTCAGTGTCAAGACTCTACTGTTTGATGGAAGATTTGAAAAATCACAAGGCAGTAGGAATGGATGGGAAAAATGAATTAGGGAAAGTTTTACAATCAATTACCACAAGTTTTCTGGTTTCCTAGTTTGAGACAGTTTTCAATTGTAGTTAGCTTTTTACTTTTTTGAAAGAAATTTTAAAATGTGATATTACCTAGGCACTTGTTTTATCTGCCTTTATGACTCTATTAGTGTGGGGGGCTATACCTCATTTATTCTTTGGTCCTCAGGTTACTTAATAAGCATTGGACGTATTTCAGGATAGACTTCTCTGGACTATAAGGCAAGTTATAAAGCACAAGCATACAGAATCTGGAATCTAGAATACCTTCAGGAGTGTATCTAGTCCATCAACATCTCAGGCAGTAAGCATCTGTAAATAGAAAATCGACACAGAAATCTTCTCAAAATATAAAAGAAGACCTCACTAATCAATGCTCCTTGAAAAAGATGTGCCGCCCAGGCTCCCTAACATCCAACTTGAATTTTCCAATGTCTTATCAGACAGAGAACAGCAGTCTTCTCATTTCTCTCCTCCCCAAAGGTCTGTGAATGGCACTGACTCACAGGAGAGGGCTGGCCTCTGGCTCTCCCAAGTCAGCCCACAGAGGGCCAGTCTTCTCATTTCATCTTAGCCTTAGCCTTCACTGTCTCCTTCCTCACCCCCATTCACCTTCACACTTCCTTAGGGACAATCACATCTGCTTAGTGTGCCAAGTTTGGAATGGTGCCTGAGCATTGAGATTGGTCCTCTGCACATAGTAGGTACTCAGCAACTGCTTATGAACACATAGGTGCAAGATGCCCTTGGTCCCACCCTAGTGCCTTAGGATCTTATCTACTCAGGCTTTTGTAGGGAAGAGTGTTGCATGATCCTGCAGGGAGTTTGGGTGTCTGTGATATCTTTTCTTGCCTTCATTCCATTCCTAGGCTACCAAGGGAATCCGTCCATCTCAGACCCTCAGAGCACTCCGACTGCCTCCATTCAACCTCTTCAGTCCATATTTTGGGAAGACAAAGCCAGTCTCAGTCAAGCGATGACTCGTGTCCTGAAAGAGAAAAGGGCGATTGAGTTCCATATTGATTCACTCACACATAGAGCTCTCCACTCTGCAGAATGGATTTCAATTAATATTTCAGGTTTTTAATGAAATTTGTTCTCGTCTTGACTTTTCCTGTCACTATTTATTTGAGTCTTAGGTTTGCACAACCCAGTATCAAAGAAGGTCTTTTCTAATCCCTCTGAGTCCTCCTGGTTCTCCTGATTTGGTCTAATTCCCCAGTCAAATCATCAAGAAGAGCCTGGTTTTTCTTTCATTTACAAAGCAGTTTTTGAAGAAAGCCATATTTAGACCATAATTCCATGGCCTCTCTTGTTAGGTCTACTATGTTTTTAGCCTCGACTTACAACACAACTTCTCCTTCAGACTTACCCAGAAGCACTGCCTTTGCACTATTTATTCTTATTGTGTGGCACCTACGGCTTCACGGTTTAAGGACAACTGAAGGTCTGGTCCCTTTGGCCACTTGTTCTCGCCTTCCAACATGCCTCTGCCCACAGTGCTGACTAGATTGATGACTGCTCAGCTCTCTTGCCTTTTAGGGTGGTTTGATCCTCTTTGTGGCTGTCCAGGCTCCATCTTTCCTGAGTCTGAGTCTTCCCTGAGATTTGATCTTTCCTATCATGACAAAAAAGACATTTTCCTACTTCATCTGTCTAAAAAAAGGTTACATTTTCCTACTGCAAAATCACTTGCTTGCTTCCCTAGAGTCAGTGTCTATTTGATATTTCACACAGTACTTTCCAAAGATGGGCTAGGAATGGCGGCCAGATTTGGAAATTTATAACCCTTTTCAGAAGAAGAGAATGTGTTCCTCAAAATACTTTCAGATCAAAGAGATCAAAATTCACCCCTAGCTTGGACAAAATGCAGAATATATTGACCCCAGTGAAGCAGAGATAATTGGGCCCAGAGACCTGATCATCACCAGGCATCTCTGCCTTTCAAACTTTGGGGGTGGGGGACTTAGTGAGGGTAAAGCAGAAGTAATTTTATTTTTTTCCCTTCACTCTCTTACAAACCCACTCTGTGGACTGTTTTCCTCTCTGGTCAAATCTACAGAATCCAGAGCTTTAGCAGTTACTTTCTGATTAAAAGAAAATCCATCTTAGCCTAATAGAAAATCTGTAAACTTTCACGCAAATTGAAAACATCCTCGTCTTCAGCTGTTGCTGTCTGTGGTGTGGATGCCCGAGGAGAGACACAGAGGGCTTGGCCAGCTCCATCTCTCCTTTTCTTTCCTCCTGTTTCCACTGCTTCGTACGATGGGGCCTGAGGAGTACAGAGGATGACAGCTGGAGCCGTGGGCCCTAGGGTTGGCACTTCCCGGTTGTGGTTGCTGTGAGTGGACTATGTCTTTTGCTTTTGGGACACATGGGTAGTTCTGAGATAGCAACAGGGCTTCCCCTTTCCCTCTAAGAAGAGGAAGGGTGCTCATTCAGTTAGCAGCAGTCATGTCACAAGGTGTCCTAGGGAGACCTCTCCCACTGTCTTCTCGCCATCCCAGAGTCACTTCTTGACTTCCCACTAGGAGCCCTGGATGGGAACAACTCAGCTCCAGGAGCAGCTGCTATCTCTCTGAGGAAGGACTTGAAACTCATGTCTTTTACCAAAGATTGGGGAGGAATGGCCTCGTGGCTGATATCCCCCCAAATTCCTGACCCCCCAATGGGCCACGATCAGCATCCTGGACTTGCTGCAGTCTCCTCCAAAGCAGCACTGTCAGCTCTGCCATTCTCAGGAAAGCGACAGCTGCTTATCAAAGCCTCCCCTGCTCTCAAAGTTAGGTAGGACACAGCAGAAGTATCCTAGATGCCCACAGCCACTCTGACATTTGCTTTGGCCATGGCAGGGCTGAAGCATGAACCTATCCCAGGTGACTCTGCCCTGTAACCTTCAGATGGCCGTGGCTCCTGTGCATTCTATGGGACATTCTCAAATAGGTCCACAAAATGCAAAAAACTACGCATGTGTGGCCTGCTGCTCTTCTACACAATTCTTACCCTCCTTGCGTCAGTCCAGGAGGGTGCGTTCTTGTGCACTGGTCCCTGGCTCCATCACAGATCCAAACAAAACCCCCCACCAGTGGAACTGTTCCCTACTCATGAGTCTTAGCTCAGGTAGAGTGGGTTGAACAGGTTGTACCAAAAAGAGGTGGTAAAGGAGGAAGCTACCAGCTCTGAATTCCAGAGACCAGCATAGGGCAGTGGTGACCTGTGGCAAACAGCAGAGGTTATCATTGATTGATGGCAATCAACGGAGGCCACTAAGGTCTGTGGTGACCTTCAGAGAGCCCCATTGAGGCAGAAGCTACTAGGCAAACTCTACTCAGCTGCCAAGTGGTCAAACAAACTTTGGTTGCTGAAGGCTGATAAGGATGGCAAGGAGCTACCAGGGGCAGTTACACTAAGAGCTGTCCACCAATGGCTGGCTCCATGGCACTCAAAGGCTGATGCCATTAGCAGCCAGGGAGCTGTGCTTTGCCGCTCTGTGATTTCATTCCAAAGAAACGTGAGCAAAGAACCCTCGGTTGATTGGCAGAATCTTCCTCTGGTGCTTTTCCCATCAAGGCCCTGACCATGATTTCCTGCAGGGGAGATGCTGCCCCGCTGCACACTCAGTGCCCCATCCACCCTGGACTTTAGGAGGCCATGGTGCACAGTGCCCACTTGTTCTCTTTCCTTCTTTTTTTTAACCTCCCCCCTTCTTTTTAAAGTTTCTACACACAGTCTTGGCAAGTCACTAAGCTGCCTAGGCTGGTCTTGACTTTGTGATCTTTCCCCTTCAGCCTCCCAGAGTACTAGGATTACAGGTGTGCCCAGCTAACTGCAGTGCGCTCATGAACACAGGCTGAAGGGGCCTTCCCCTGGGTGCCACCCTTTAGAGGGAGATGCATGGTCCTGCCCGACTCCTCTGTTTCTTGGAACACAATCTCAGCAGACACATGCATATAGGCTAATCCCTCTGCTCACTGTGCAGCATGGAACCCAGGGTCTCTGTTTGCTACCCACGTGTTCCTCAGCCTGCTTCTACCCAGATGTCTCTGCCTCTTCCCTACATCCATCTCCCTGTGCTTCTGTTACCCTTGGTCCTGGTGAAGCTGAGGATGCACCAGCACACTGAGGCGTAGAGTCGGGAGACGAGCAGAGGAGGCAGGAGCATCTATTCTAGGGATGAGGCCAAATCCAGCAGGCTGTGTCCGCCCACGGTCACATTCCAGTGTGAGGCTCTGGGTTGTCAGGCTATACTACATTCAAACCTAGACTTCAAGTTATCTTTGAAAGCACATTTATCAAAATAAAGTCATGGGATACATTTTATTTATATTAGTTAACTTAAATCCATTTCCCATTTAGGGAAAAAAAAAAGACAGTTGACTGTAGTGTTTATTTAATTTTATATAAACATACTCTTTGAGGCCAAAGCAATTCTGACTGATTTTCAATGTGAAAATAAAGCATAAAAACTGTTCTTGGAGTTGTTCATAAACAGGACTTGTCTTTAAACCTAATGTTACAGAAATATATATATATATGATTAGTATTTAATAATATTTTTGCATTTGGTAATTTTTGAAGCACAGAACAATACAAAGTAGAATATCACATTCTGAGCTAAGATTTTGCCTTTCTCTCTAGATCTTCTGCTACTGTTGTTATGGGAGCAGCACACTTTGCAGTGAGCAAACTGCAGACAGATGTGAGAACAATAATAAAAGCAAGATATTTTATGACAAACTTTGCAGATAAAGTTTTAGGACTGAAATCCATGAGGTGTCTAGGGGCAAATGGAAAATGGATTCATGTGTAACTTTCAAAGATGTAGCCAATGGTACATGGGCTTCAAGGCTCCCAAATTGTTAGGGCTCTGGTTACATGGAGTCACTCTTGGGTTCCCTCACCCACACAGTGTTTTTGTCACCCACAAGGTGATCTGGTCTGGCTCCTTTCCTGGCTCCCAGGAAACCCTCACCTTACCGACCTCGGAGAAGCCCATCTAGGCCCTGCAAGGATCTTTCTTTTTCTTCTGTCCCAATTACAGAGGTGGGAGACAGACCACAGCCTCTGATTACCATATTTATTTGTAACGTGCATCAGGTGCTGTCTCTTCATCCGTCAAATTCCAGAGAACATACAGCAAACTTTCCAAGAGATCTCTTGGAATCCCCTTCCACTTGGCTTAATAAGAGGGAGAGGCACTTCCTGTCCTCAGAGGAGAGGTTGGGAGGGAATATGTAGCCAGCCTACTTTCTCCTGAAAAATCTACACTGCCACTTGGACAGCTTTATTGAACCATAACTGATGTACGAAAGGTCTGCTTATGTGTAAGGTCTGTCTGTAACTTGATTAATTCACCATATGAAAACACATATAACCGTTATCACAATCAATAAGACCACATATCTGTCACTCCTGAAGTTCCCCATCCCCTTCAGTGACCTACACCTATCTGTCCTGGTCTCTAGACAACCACTGATCTACTTTCTTAGTTTGTGTTCCCTAGATTTCTGTGTAAGTGGAGTCAGTCTGGAGGTCTTCTGATGTTTTTGTTTGACTTCTTTCATCTATTCTGAATGAATTATTTGAGATTCACCCAGGTTGTTTGTTGTGGATCTAAATAGTTTACCCTTGTTTATTGTTGAGCGCTATTCCTTGCATAGATGTGCCTCATTTTATCTGTTTGCAAATTAATTCATGTTCTCCTTGCTCCTAACTTTAGGTTATTACATGTGAGGCTGCCACAGCATTCATCTCCAACTGCTTGTATGAAGATACCCTTTCATAGCTCTTGGATCAATGCCTAGGAAGAGAATGCGTGGATGCCTGGATGGCATACGGCTAATGTCTGAAAAAACTGACAAACTTTTCCAAAATGGTGGTGCCAATTGTCATTCATCCCTGCCTAGTGCCAGGTGAACCTGGGGCCGTGTGTCCCCACCAGTATGCCAGCAGGACCCGCTTTAGTTGTAGCTCAGTGAGACACTGGGACTTTTAGAAGCCCTGATGCATTATTTATCTTCTTCCCTATATGATTTAGAGGTGGATCATAAATAACTATTCAGAAGAATAATTTCACAAATCTCTTGAGCCAAAGATCTCAGTTGGGTGGGTACGGGCTCCTTGGTACCTGCTTTATGTGAATCAGGCACTGGAGTCTGCTGAAACTTGGAGGTCCAGGAAAAATCACTCTCCTCATCTATTAATATGTCCCAGAATGTACAATTTCCTATACACTGCTTTTTTTCCTACTCTAGTTTTTGCCATCAAACTGCAGTCTTGACTATGGCCAGCAACTTTGGTCGTGTTTTTCAGTTTCCCCACCAGGAAAGGACTTTGTTTCCTGAGTTTCAGTTTGAAATTTGAAAGGATTCGAGGGAAGACTGTGATTATCTTTGTTTTAGTTGCATTCTTACTCCTGGTGCAGGTTTCCCTGAAGCAGACCCTGACCTGAGAACTGGATGGCAGGCTGCTCATCCACAGGTGGCCTCGGGGAGCACCGAGGGAGAGGGGCCGTGAGACTGGGGAGAGCGTCAGTAAGGATGATGAGCTGCTGGCCTCTGTGTGGATGACGCATGACTGAATTGCCTCCATGGGGTATAGACACTGGGCTTCTCAGCCACCACCTCCAACCTGATTGGTTGAGGCACTCCAGGGCCACAAGCTCTCAAGCAATCAGCTGCCTGCACCCTGAGTCAGTAATGGAGTAATGGGATTTATACTAGGACTGCCTGAGTGGGCAGTTTGAGCAGCAAGCGACCCGAGAGACGCGTTTCATCTGAGAATGTGTAAGGATGGTGCGGGGTGCAGTCCCTGGCATGGGCCACTATAGTGAGAGCAAACATTTTAGAGACCGAGTGCCCAAACTATAACCCGAAACCCACTTAGTTATCTCGAAGTGCCAACACTGCAATTGAACCTGAATATGGAGTTTTCAGTTTAGAGAAAACAATCCATACATTAATATCTTTTGTCTTAAATGAAAAACACAGTAACACACAAGCCATAGGTTTGCCACCACTGGGCTACAAGGACCACAGGAATCAATTAGAGTGTACATGGCTGGCCAAACTCTTTGCAACCATTTGCTTTAAAATATTTTAAAATGAAATCCAAAAAGGTAACACGAATATAACTTTTTATTCCATAATTATTTATTCCTGACACTCCTAAAGATTTCACCTAAGAGGATATATCTTTTCTTTTTTTCCTGTATTTGTCTTTAGCCTTTGAGGGAAACGTTTACTCCCCAGGAGTTAAAGCAACATTTACCGAGCTCCTGCTATATGATCGGCCCTGGTGCTATGTACTAAGGATCCAAGATGTGTACCCTCGGGCAGCCAGAGGCACCATTCGTGGGTTCCCCACTAGGAATGACAGTTTAGCTTTTTCTTCTTTCTTTTTGCTCCCTCTGACTCCAGAATGGTGCCTTGAGCATTGACCGATCAACTATTTGCAGAGTAAGGTATTCAGCGGTTTGCTTCTTGCCTTCAGGATGCAATGCAAAGGAAAGCATCTCTGGTTTTTTTCCCCCTGAACTTCTAAACATCAGGCTGCAGTCTGCTCAGACCTTACACTTCATCAGAGTGCAGGTAGCGTAATCTTCATACTGTCAATTCTGTGTATGCCCTTGCTTTCTCTAGCTGTGTTTTATTTCCCCTCCTGGAATCTATATTTCTGTCTCCCATCTGCCAGGCTTTCTCATGGACTCTCCAGGTGCAGAATTTATTTCAATTTTCTATAATCTCACTTTCTAATCCCAATAAATAATCCATCTATTGCTGAGTCTCTGCTGACCTTTGAATTCAATCTGACATTTTATTTTTTATTTCTTGTCTTTGCTTTTTACATATTTCTGCTTGTTTTCTCTGATTTATTCTTCTGCCTCCCAGATTGGCATCTTGAACGTTAGCGATGACTTCTCCCAGCCCTTGTTGTCCCTTCTCCTCTGCTGAGACTCCCCGTGTGGCTCTTGGTCACCACTCCCTGCCCTCCTCCCAGCTCCCGCGCTTTGCACTGAGTCTCTAGTCTGCTCTGCCGCCCGACCACAGCTCCTCCTGGGCTCTGGGTCACCGGCCTTCAGTGCCCTTCTCCTCCTCCCTGGCGGGTGTTTACTGAATTCCCACCTTATCTGACCGTGTGGAATGGAATTTGCAGAATTATAAAGTGTCTTTCCTCACCCTACCCAGTCCTGCCAGCAGCTCGCTGCAATGAGCAGTGGAAATTCACAAGAGAGTTGGTCATGTGGGATGACACAGAGTAAAAGCGGTGATACCTTAAGGCCTTGCCTCTGCTGTCCACTACCCGGTGCCCTCCTCCCCACCTTATCTATTGGCTGCCTTGAATCTAGTGTGCCGCACTCAGAGATATGGTCAGTATTTTATTTGACAGTCCCAAACTTACAGAAGACTTGGAAGATTGGAAGACGAGAACCAAAGCCTTCCAAATATTCTTGTTCCCTGTCATCTCCGACCTCTGGACTCTTGACTTTTTGAAGGTGGTAGACTACTCATTTTGCTAACTGACTCTCAATTTGAGTTTCCCAATGTTATCTCGGTGATCAGGTCCTACTTATGCATCTTGCGGAAGGGAAATCATGATGCTGTATTTTTCACAATGTCTGCTCTTTCCCCCGCAGTGCTGGGTTAGATCAGTCAGTAGAGAGGGTGCCTGCCTGGTCTCCACTGTAGAATTATACTTCTTATTTATTTTTAGCTTATTTATTGTGGTGTTGGGGATTGAATCCAGGGCCAAACTCAAAATAAGTGCTTACTGAGCTATATTCCTAACACACACATCTTTTCATTTTTAATAAATAAATATATAGTACTGTTGACAATACTTAGAGACTACGGAAAATCCTACTCCTTATCCAGCTTTTTTCCACAAATTTTAGCACTCACCTGTGTTTCTTGCCTGCATTTTTATTAGGGTGGTTATGAAGTGGAGATTTTACAATCTTGTCATTCCTTCTACAGCGATTATTTGGCTCCTTGTGATGAGGAAGAGCGTTCCACCCGTTCATTTATTTAATAAATTATTAATGTACAGCTAAATTAAATATTAATTTATGATTGAATTATTGATTTATTGGCAATTCCTCTTGCCAGCCATTAATTTATTCATTCCTTTATTTATATCAGTTTAGACTCATGGCTTCCTGTTTTCCTCTAGAGATTAAAATCCATTCTAATTTATTATTCATTTTGATGGCAAAATTGTCCAGGTTTGGCGAATGAAAGATCCTACATATGTGAACTTTGGGCATAATTTATAAACCTCTGATGATTTCTTTACTTTTTGTCACCAAAAAAAAGTCTATTCTCCTTAACACTGACCTCGCTCTTTCCCCAACACCTAGTGATCAGTAGTGTGTGTCTTATACTTATTCTGTTTTAAACCTTCTCATCTATATTTAAAACCCTGAGTTCTCCTTACTGATACCAGTTCCAATGCAGCATCGCAGAGCATATTTTAGCTCCTTTTCTTTCCAAATTCGTGCTTCCCTTCACTGACTGTGGGAAGCCCGGCTCCCAGGGGTGCTAGTATCTGAATCTCCTTGTACACACAATCAATTTCCTGACCCCGCTGGTAGCCACTCTCCTTGCTGACAAACCCAAGCCTCCTTGGAACCTGTCTGCCTGTAGACCATCTGCACATTTGGGGCACTCCCTTATTGGCTTTTTGATGAAGGAAAGAAGGAAGACAGCATTTTTTAAAGAAGGAAAAAAGAACAAAAGAAAAGTGCTAAGAATTTGTCTTCCCCAAGCTGTATCTGTGGTTCCCAGCTGTTTCTGAATGAAGACTATTATTGTTTTTTGTTTGTTTCTCACTTGGGGGCACTGGGGATGGACCCTAGGTCCTTTGCACTGAGCCATATTCCCCAGTCCTTCTCTTTTTTATTTTGAGGTAGGGTCTTGCTAAGTTGCTAAGGCTGTGTTCAAAATTGTGATCCTCCTGCCTCAACCTCCCAGAGTGCTGACGATAACTTCTTTTTCACTTTTGAAGTTATTCTGAATAATGCATTATAACTCTTGTTCTGCTCTATTTTTTTTAAAATTTTGTGCACAGGTCTATTGTTTGTTATTGAGAATGGACAGAAATATCAGATACCCAGCTTAGTGCCAAGAAGAGAATAATTTCTGTTTTGATCAAATAGGTTTAGATTTGGCTTTACAAGAAATGCCTGCAAAATCTCAGTGTCTTAATCCAATAGAAGCCTCTCATTTCCTTTTACCACACATGCCCTAAGCAGTTAGATGGCTTCTCAGACACTCAGCATTGTACGGACATTCATTTCCAAATGCATTCCCATAATGAACATGACTGTAGAAAGACACTATAACGAATTACATTCTATCTGGTCTTTTAGGTTTCTACTAAGAAGTAAGAATCGCTTATGCTCAAATTTCATTGGCCCAAGGAAGTCACATGGTCATAGTTCCCAGAACCTAGAACAGTATAATCCTGTCATACATCTTCAGGAGGAAAGTATGAAATAGTTGGAGAAGAACACTAATGATTTCTATGGTATTATGAGAAGAGACACCAAGGCCCACGTTCTTACATTCACTCTTGCTTTTACCAGCAGCCTGATCTCATCTCATTTCTATTTGCTTATCTGGAACCCAGGAAAACCTAGCTCATGAGATTACTACAAAGGAAAAAAAACTAGGAAAGGTGCTTTGTAAAATGTAAAACACTAGGAGAAGATGAGAATGTTATGACATTTCTACCATTCATGTCCCCACGTGGCAGGGAAACTTCCAGGGGTTGTATTCATTACCTCCATGAATTCCATATTCCTAGATTCCGGGTGGCAAAGATGACTGCTTTTTGCAATTATAAAAGTAACAGATACTCAGTATTGATTTGTTGATAATTTACCCAAATACACACACACACAAACACACACACACTCAACTCATGACCACAAAGCAGAACAATGATTATCTTTTCATACGTATACTTCTAATTGTTTTCCACAGCAATTTAAGTAGTTGAAATTCTATGCAATATTTTTCTAGATTTTTACTTAACCACTAACATTTAATATTTTCTTGTGCAACTGCAAATTCCTTGAAGCATCATTTTCAGACCCACATAATATTTCATTATTCACTGGCCATGGGACATTTGCTGCACTAGCACATGGTGTTTGCGGCCCTCTGAATCAGCCGAAGAGGACATTTGCTTCCATGTCCCATCAGTCCTGGGCTTCTGATTCATCCCTTGTCCTTCCCCTCCTATGCTCCATATTAAAGTCTCTGGGTCAGTTGACTTTGGCAGAATTCACCTAGTGCAAAGCACTTCCAGTAGACTGTGGTGTGGGGGAGAGAAGTAGCCCAGCTCTGATCCCTTCCAGTGTGTCCCAGACCATTTCTTCTCCAGAAAACCTTCCTCTGCCTTGACTCCACCTCTCCCCAGAGAGTACTTTGATGTTTCCAGGTCCTCCAAGGAGCCCAATCCTTTTGTTTCCATAACACCATCTTTTACCATTGTCTCTCTTGCCTAAGTGTGAAAGTGGCTTCCTGAGGTCGACTACTAGCTTTTTCATCATCTCCTTTGCTCCTCCAGTATTTGTGTTATCAATTCCCTGCATTAAATTTCTCCATTGGAAACACTTGAAGAGGCTAATGTTCTCCTGGTTAGATCCTCATGTTCTCATGTTGGGCCACTGTGACCTGGATCCACATTTTCTTTCTTCTCAAACCTGCCATGTCTTTATCAGGGATATATGGTCAAAAAAGGTCGGGGAAAAGAACCCATTAGAACCATATCAAACAACCAAAATTCTAAAAAAGTGGCAGTCATTGAAAGGATAAAAGAACAGCACCCTATGAGTTACTAATAGGCAAGAAGTACAGCTGGGAATCATAAGGGAAAGAGACTAGAAAGTATCTCCCTTTCATCCTTTCGTTCTGTAGAACAAAGTAAATATAAGAGAAAGTGGTACCAAAGCCCAGTTCTTCATAACTTCACAAACCCAGTGGTCAGCACGACCTAAGGAGCTCTCTGTTTCTCCATTTCTTGCTGGTTTCAGGTGTGTGAGCCTCATACAATGAGCAGCTAACAGTTAGGGTGTGGGCAAGATCATGTGATCCCAGTGCGCACAGCTGGAGAACTGAGGGTGTTTCTCTGAGCAGGAGCAGTGAGCACCTTAGGTAGAGTTGCACATCTACCACAAACATACTACTCACTAATCCTGAAAAGTAGATGGACTGCCCGTCTCTGCAGATGTGGCTTTCCAGTAATACAAAGAATCTCTCTTAATACAGGACAAATAAAAATATGGGGTAAATTACAGAACAACAACAATAACATCTTTTTAGTTCACGGCTCAGCAGGCAGCGAAGTTAGGAAAACCATTAGAGCCTGAAATGAAGAAAACTTTCCTCTAGGAATGGAGGAGAGTGAGGGAAATGGATCTCAGAATGGACACCAAGGATCTATAATGGTGCTGTTTTATTCCATTAGCCTGTTGGGGAGTATAAGAGGATTCATTTTATTTATCATTATTATTTAAAGTAAGTTAAATATGTATATTTACATGTATAATATAGTTAATAAAAATAAAAAAAATATAGTATTATGTACAAGAAATATTTTAATCAACAATTGGTCAAAACACTGTTTTGAAACAGTGTTTTTCAATGCACTGTTTCTGTTATTGTTCCTACAAAGGACCATAAACCACTGCAAATTTCTAGGTTTTTCTATTCTAGTATATGAAATTCTTTGCAAAATGATTACTGTGAAATGCTTCCTTCTCTTTACTGCCACAGTGGGTATTTACTGTAAATTTTCTTATGTTTCTGGTGAAAAGGAAGAAATCTATGAGATTCATCACATAAAGGTCTTGATTTCTTGACCATTCCCCATATCAAAAGTCTTGATTCCATGGGCATTTCCTGTGTGAAGGGTCTTGGTTCCACAATCATTTCCTGAGTCAAAGGTCTTGGTTCCATGATCATTTCCTGTGTCACATCACCAAGCATTTCACCTGGCCTTGGTGGCTGTGGATGAAACATATTCCCTTCTCCTTGGGTTTTTGCTATTTGACTCCCACTCCCTTGAACTCACTGGAAAGTGTGTCCGTGGGTCCTGGAGCTATCCCTGAATCATTCTCTGTTGGTCTGCTCCCTTTCTCCTTGATCGAAATGTCCATCCTCCAGTCTTGGGAAGTCATCCAGCCTCCTTTTAACATGCTGAAGAGAAAGTTGCCCATGATCATCCCAATAATTAGAATATTAACAAACCTCTGACCTTACGCTAATTTACTATGATAGTGGGTTTTTTCACTCTAAATGTTTAGTTTTAAACTTTTATTTTTTAATTTGGGAATTGAACCCAGGGCCTTTGCCCTGAGGCCCCCCATCCCGCTTTGAAACAAGGAAACAAGGAATTGGCTAAGTCGTTAAGTTGCCAAGGCTATGCTCAAATTTGCAGTCCTCCTGCCTCAGCCCACCAGAATGCTGGGATTACAGGTGTGCACCACCACACCCAGCTTATTTTTCAACTCTTGCATCACCCTTACCTGTACTTCTGTGTATATTGGTCATGGTTAGAAGTCAGGTCACTCTCTACAGTCATGGTCACCCATCCTCCAATTTGGGCAGCCATTGTCTGTCAAAACACGACATCCTTCCAGTTCTCCTGAGAACGTTCCTTCCCCAAGCATGTGCCTCTGCCACACACCTGAGTGTGGGCTTGCAGGGGTGTTCCAGAAGGGCCCCAGACAGCTAAGGAGAGCTGAGGACCCAACAGTTGGGGATTTCATGAGCCAGTATTTAAATTATTGATAAACTGAACTCAGTCATGCTGGGAGGACTTTTACTATGGAAATTGTTAAATGCTAGAAATCTGGGCTTCCCAGAAAGGCAGTTATTAGTATACTACTGCATTTAAGTAATTAAATTGATGATAAAAATAAAGACATATTTTAGAAACATGGATATTTAGGCAAGAGTTTTGGCACAGTGGTGCCTTGGTTCACAAACTTAATTCTTTCCACAGTTCTGGTAAAAAACCAGACTGGACCAGAACTAAACCAAGTTTCCCCATTAGGTCAACACTGAACATAACCATTGAATTTGACTTAGTTCTGGTCCAATTCAGTTTGTGACCAGAATCATGGAGAGAATTAAGTTTGTGAACTGAGGTATCACTGTGTTGAGAATACTTTAAAATATTCTTTTAAAAGTTTTGTCAAAAAATTATTCAAATATTTAAGCAAAGATTTTTCTAAATGAAGCAGAAATGCCCATACCCATAAAAATTTGATAAAACAAGAGTTTACTAAAATTTAAATCTTTTTATTAAAAAAATGCTAAGAACACGAAAAGATAAATCACTGACAAGGAACATAATCACTATATAGCCAAGAGCTTTATTCAAAATATAAAAATAAGTATAAATAGAGCAATAATAGGCAACTCAATAATGAAGTGGGAAAATATTTGAAAAGATACCTCTCAAAAGATAATAGAGCAAAGACCAGAAATCACATGGAAAACAGACTTGATATCATCGTCCAGAAAATGGAAATTAATCCACAGTGAAATGCCAGTTTCTGTTTACTGTAAGGACTGGCATCAATGTTGTCACTGCTTTGGGAAACTCTTTGCTAGTTCCTTATAGTGTTAAATACACCTCTACCCTTTGATCTGTGATTCCACTCCTACCTGAGAGAAATACAAACATAACCAAAAAAGACTTCCATGAGAATCTTGGTAGAAACTTTATTCACAGTGCTGCACCAAATGTCTGTCAACAGGAGGATGAGCATACAAATTGTGATACATTTGTATCATGGAACACGACTCAGTATACAAATGAACAAATACATTCCTCAACGGATGGATATTACAAGTTTGTTATGCAAAAGCATCAGAAGCTAGAAACTACATATAGAATGTTTCTGTTGATATGAAAGTCAAGAAGAGACAAAACTATATCTTTGGAAATCAAAGCAGTGGTTACCTTGCAGGAGGTGGAGCTGGTTGAAAATAACTGGAAAGGAACTGTAGGGAACTTTCTGGCGGTAACAAGGATATTCTACATCTTGATTATGGTAGTAGTTACGTGAGTGTACACACTATCAGGGCTTGTTATCTGTATGTAAATTCAGCTCAATAATAAGAATGAAAATAAATTGCTCCCCAAAACAAGGAACTTAAAGAACAAAACTAGAATGAAGTAGTTTCATCAGGTCTCAGGACAATGAAGGGGTGACATTTTATACAGCTTAATGATGGAAAATATACAGCGCTGGATGAAATCACACAGTGTCAGACCATCAGGTCAAAAGCGGAGAGTAGAAAACAATTCAACCTTGCAGCATGATACACACAGCACGGTTGCATTAAAGCTCCCCACCGATCCTTTGGTTTCAGTGCCATGCTTCTCCAGGAATAGGAGTTTTACTTCTGGTCTTTAGAATATGTGGATGGAAATGATGAATTTAATAAACCACCGTCATAGCCTCTTATGCTCACAGTTGGCGTGAAGCGGCTGCCCTACAGTGTGGCCACCAGGGCCACGGGCTGGACCTGCACCACCAGGCTTGCTAAGTGGCAGCAGCTGAGGAGACCAGGGGCGAAGTCCTGAGGAGCTGGGGAGGGTGGCTGAGGAAGGGTGCAGGACAATTGGCCAACACACCGTGCATTTCTCACCCTGGATGCTGTTGGTCTGCTGGCCTAGCCCAGGCTCGGTAAGCTGTTGAGTAAACCAAGATGCCTCGAATTTGCCATTCTCTTGCCTCAGCCTCCCAGAGTGCTGGGGTGACAGCCCTGCCCTCCTGGGTCCAGCCCTGCCCTCCTGGGTCCAGCCCTGCCCACCTTCTGTTTCACTTCTGATGAACTTCGAATTCGTTTTCCTGATAGTGCTGACAGTTAGACTGGGTGCTGGCGGGAGCTCAGCCCCCAGTAGAAAGGAGTTGATCCTCGCGTAGGGAAGGGGCCAAGGGGCAGACACGGCTCATCGGTCACGCTGGCTATCTGCGCTCCTTCCTGCTGGCTGCATGGCCTCGTTCTGCATTCGGAGTTCTGAGGTCCTCCTTTACTTTTTCTGCATTACGGACAGCAATGGTGTATGAGCCTGTGTCTGCCTTTGGTCCTGGGGCTCTGTCCTCCCAGCCAGTGAGGTCTGTGTACTCAAACTGAGCTAAGAGGCAGCACTTGGGCCACACAGACAAACCCCTGCACACCGAGCCTCAGCAGCAGGCCAGTTGCTCCGTGGGCTCTTGTCTGGGTGTCACACGAGGGGCTGGTGGAGAAATCTGAGTTCTCCATTACACTAAACTTCCCCTCACCCGATATTTCCAGACCCATCTTTGCGGAACCCTGGTCTCCCAGAGGAGTTTGGAACAGGACTTGCCAGTGTTTCATTTTCTTGTCAAACAGCAGAGTGCCACTTGTACTTGGCTACAGCCTTCAGTGCCTTTGGTTTGGACCGTGGCAAACACTTCTTCCAGGAGTCTTCTGACCCGGGGTGAGATTGAGTTCCAGGACCGGGGTCACATGCGCCTGCTTGGGCCAGGGGCTGCAGGCCAGGCCAAGCTTAAACACGGCCGAGTAGCATCTGAAAAAGGGTTGAACTCAAAACATAACCATCCCGCCAGAAGGAAATAGTACGATCCGCGTGTTCTGGGACACCCCTTTAGACATCTTGCCACGAGTCTGTCCTACTTTCCTGATACCGTTGTCTGATATTTATAAAAAAGTTTTGAGTTTACTGGCCAACTTGTCTTACTTCCACTGTGAGGGATTAAGAAATTGGAGCTGAAAATGAAATTGTTCACCGGCATTTTCTAGCTCACTGCACCAGAGGATACAGTAATGGTATCTTCTTCCCTTTGCTCTTCTTTTTTTCCTTAAGTAAATAGTACTAAGAACTGCAGACAGACAGGCAGCTCAGGCCAGTGTTAGGAGCCCAGCACCAGATCCCCACCAAGATAAACGGCCCCCACACTGAGGTACCCACCGTCAGCTTCCAGAGATGGCAGGGCAAGTAGGGAAGATGCTTTTACAAAAATAGCATAATTTGGCTCCCGGAGAAACAGGGTCAAAATGCAAGCTGTATTCCTTCCACTCCCCTGGCTTGCTTCTCCGCCTGGAAGCATTAATAGTTTTAATGCTTATGAAGGTGAAATCAAAACCCGAGGAAGACAGACAAGCTGCATGGACAATCTTCGGGGAGATGCTGAATTCTGAGGGTATCCAGCAGGTTCATTTGTTTCAAGAAAGACTTAGGGAGAGATAGCAGCACCCCTTTGTGCTTTCGTTTGGTTTCCAAAGAAAGAAAACAGGCAAGTACCCAGCTAACGCACAATGTGTGACCCCCAAATGATGGAAGTGATTCCATTTTTTGTTGCACAAACTTTCATCCCAGCTCTACACTGGATATGAAAAATATTAAAATGGCTCAATTGCAGAGCTCATCTTGGTGGAAGCAAACCTCGCACTTACTTGCTGAACTGTTAAGACAGCCTCGATGGTTCCTGTGGGTCTGTGCTAGGCACGGTTGGCTCACACGTCCTGTTGTGGGGTGTCTGAGTTCCTGCAGTAGCATTGCCGAGGTGACTTTCAGGCCAAGCCAACCCACTGTAACCTTCACAGGGGTTATCTTTCCTTTTTTTTTTTTTTTTCATGCTTCCTACCACCAAATTGTTTGCACCACACTGACATCACTTACCAAAACTCCTCCCCAGGTGCAATCTCAGTTTCTCCACGTGTGTTGTTACAGAGTTGTCTGGTTCTGATGCAGCCACAGCCTCTTGGCAGATGCCCGGTGCTCTCAAAGCTGGGACGTGTTTGCTGGAAGTCTTTATTCAGTCCTCCCTTCCTGTCAGTCAAGGGGATCTGCTTAGTAGTTTTATGTGCTGTATCTGTAAAACACCTTATTGAGAAAGAATCCTGGAAATACTAAGAGTAGCCTCTCCTTTAGTTACTGGTATTGTTTCCTATTTGATGTATACACAGATTTCAGACATGTGCATTTTACGTTCAGGACAGATCGTTGTCAGAAGATCTGCGGCTCATCTTCCCTTTGAAGTTGGTTATGTGATACTATAAGCGGCGGCAGGTGGCCACATTATCTATGTTGTCTTTTCAAAGCCTCCCTATGGTGTGTGCATGCGTGTGTGTGTGTGTGTGTGTGTGTGCGTAGGGGGACAGGGAGAGAGAGACAGAGAGAGAGGGAAGAGAGCATTGTGGGGTTGGAAAGTCAGAATAGAAATGAAACTAGGCTTTTTTGCAGAAATTAAGCTATTACTGTTTGTTGCTATAATGTCAATTCATAAGTGACCCTTTAGCAGCATCACAGCACACTGCTTGGAAATTAAAAAAAACAAGCACCACTTCACCGAGCAGGCAGCTGTGTTTGTTTAGATGAAGCATGGAGGAGTTACCTGACCCCTCCCGCTAACCCAGGCTGTGAAAACCAAGGCCCCGGCGCCCGGCGGGCTGAGGAAGGGCTCTGGATTCTCCATCGCCTGCCGCCTTCGGTTCTGGCAGCAAAGTGAATCACTTCTGGGGAAGACAATGACTTGTTTACTTTTCATTGAATTGAAAATTGAAGATATTTCATAATAGGATCTGGGAAAATTTACCAGATGTTTCATTGCACTGTGTTCTTCTGGCAGGTCTACGAGATATAATGCCGAAGAGGGCTAATAAATCAAGGTGGGTATGAAAAACTTACCAATAAAATTCATAAAAACTTGAACTGCAGGAGGACACCTTTTCCATAGCTGCTAGAATATGAAATTTTCTAATTTTTTTTGATGCTTCACACATAAGCTAATAGAAACTATAGATCTTTTTTTCTTCCCTCCCCTGGTTACATACTGCTCCAATTTTGCCAATCTAAGTATTTCTAAACCCAAGATAGAAAAATGTATCCTCTAAATTACTTTGAAATGATGAGCAAATGAATTCATAAGCACAGATTCAACTTGAGGACTTTTTGCTTGACCCAAGAAAAGCTACCTAGGAACAAAACTTGAAATGTTTTAAAGTAACAAATTTATTTTTCCATAGTCAAGAGCTGAATAGAAAGTGTACGGCTCATTTTCCTCTCCTTTCTCTCCAGATTTTTGAGGTGCTTTATAAAAGCAAATGCTAATAAGCTAGCATAAAGCAGAGGAACACTGGTATAGATGTCATTCCTAACTTTGGACCAGTCAATGCCAGAGCAACTTCTATTCCCACTGGTCCTAGTAATGGATTGTTGAATAACAAATCACCTCCAAACAACAAACCTATTTTATCTCCCAATGTCTGTGGGTCAGGAGTTTGAAATTCCTTAACTGAGTAGTCCAACTCAGGATCCCTTGGGAAGTTATGGTCAGAATGTCAACAAAGCTTCAGACCAAAGATGGCTGCCTGGGGCAGGAGGACTGATTCCAAGATGGCGCATACTTGGCAATGAACAGATGACCCCAGTTCCTTGACATTGGATCCCACTCCAGGCTGCTGAGAGTAGTCACAACATGGCAGCTGGCTTCTTCTAGAATGAGTGATCCAAGAGAAGGCATGAAAAAGAACAAGCACGAAGCCAAAGGCATGTTAATGACCTAGCATCTAAAGTCACATACATTTTTTTGTCTCGTTCTATTGGCTAAAGACAAATTGCTATATCCAACCCATATTCGATGGTAGAGGAACTGGTCTTCATCCTCTTAAATGGAAGACATACCTTAAAGTCCTCTCACTGGATGAATGGAATTTTTAATTTGCATTGTTAGTAGGGAGCTATAAATCAACACCAAGCATTGAAGAAAGAAGAGTCAGAGAATAAAAAAGAAAATCTGAACTATGTTCAGCTGGCTCTGGATCCTTCTCAGTACTTCCCTTCCAAGTCTTGTTTCCATCCCTCATCCCATTATAATACCACCATGGCTATAACTAACCTCTCTTAACTCTAGTTGTTGATATGTCATTAATAAATCTCAATAACATTCTCAACCTTAAAAAAAAATCCCAAAGACAGAGGCTCAAGGTACCCTGAAAGTTGGTGTCATAAGAAAACCCCAAATCTATGAATTCACAGAACAAAGGTTAAGTGGATATGGCAAGAGGAGAGAAATCTCCACAGATGGGGTTCTTTTCTGTCTGGTGCCTCCTGGAGTTTCAGGAGTGGTTGCCAAGGAGGAGTCCCTCGGCACTTACCAGGGGCAGGAGCAGGAAGCTTGCCTGTGTGGGGCAGCTTGGGAGTTCTTAGCCATCACTCTTCTGAGCTTCCAGCCCCGCTCAGTAGTAATCAAGGCACTAAATCACTCTTTGCCCATCATTATCCAGAGTCTGCCCATAGACAGCTTTATATCCTACCGGGAAGTCTGTTCTGATCAGCCTTTCACCGACTTCCTCTCCTGCATACAGTGGACAAGAAAAGTGGCTTCTGGGACTGCCAGCTCACCTGGTGCAGTCAGTCCTAATGGCCTTATCACTCGGCTACCTGCTCCTCCTTCCCAAAGGGAGCGCCAGTTAGTGTATCTGAGCCAGGGAGTCTGGCTGAACCGTCCTATTACCGCTTTATATAAAGCACTTACAGAATTCCTAGAGGGGAGGGGAGTCTCCAAGGGGAACGTCTCGTCATTAAACTGCTGCCTGCTTTCCAAGCTGACAGAGAGGTTCTGCGCCGAGAGGCGGGACCTTGGGTGATGCCGCGGTGCTAATGCACCCACCCTGGGCTCATGGACAGTGCAGGGGCGGGGCTGGGGGGAGGCTCGCAGCGCAGGTGGGAAATATGCTTTTCTCCTTCACCCCATTTCACGAGATTGAAGGAGAAGCAAGGATATCTCTGTAGAGCTACAAAAATGTACCCCTTGTAAAAGCTTCTGGATTCTTGTCCCTAAAAACTCCGTGTGATGTGTCCTTTTCTTTCTTTCTTTTTTTGAAAGAAAATTCCCCTTCTGTGATGGCTCTATAAGACTCTCTACTTAGCCCCGGACAGATAAAGAAGATGGCTTCTAAAGATGTGGCCTTTTAAAAGCCAGGAGAAGAAAGACCAGAAATTCTTTCAAAAGCTTTTGGCCATGATGTCTTTCAATTCCGATTTATAGGGACCATTTAAAGGAATGCTCTGGAAAATGGCTCCCCCCCTCCCCGCCACACCTGGAAAACATCACAGAAAACAAGCCAACTCCAGGGTTCACAGGATGCTGTCTACAGAGAATCCAGGGATGGCATTTATAAAGGTTTCCTGAGCAGACTGTGGGATCTGGACGTAATGTACTCTGGGTGCCAAATCATCAGGGATCTTTCTGCCGCCAGGGCTCAGCCTGCAGAGAGGAGAAGTCAGCCTTGGGCACAGGAGCGGGCTGTTGCTGGCATGTTTTCCAAAAGCCATCCATCCCCAGCATGGGGTTGACCAGTTCCTGTACTCCCCTATTTGAGTTGCTCAGGGTAGGGCAGTGGGGCTCAACTCATCCCATTCTTAGGTGGTGGTTTTCAGCAAACATTTACATCAGTTGGTCTGGGGAGGTGTGTGTGTGTGTGTGTGTGTATGTGTGTGTGTGGCAGCACCACTTCAAAGCATCTGAGGTCACCTGGATATCTACAGTGACGTCAAAGAGGGGAAGCTGCACTTGGAACAAAACGTGCCTCTGATCCTTTTGACCCTGGAGGTCATTTCTCCCTTTGTTAGTGCACAAAGCCCCGGTTATTAGAGCTGAAAGCAGTATCCTGATACTCCTTCTCCAGGACCTTTGGCAGAACTCCCTTTCCCCAGCCTGTTTGAATCAACTTGTGGCCCTCTGAGTATCTGACCAAGCAGTTCACTCAAACGAGGGTGGAAATAATTGTGTAATTTGCCGGTTCAGGCTTTAAGGGTCACGGTGTAGTGTACACTTCTACCTGCCAAGGTGAGCAGGCGTGGTCGGTGGGACGGTTGCTGCTGCAGTGGAGATGACTTGGAAGAGGCCTTTGATGCATCTGCAGGAGACCTTTGTGTCTGAGAATCACTAAGGTAACTGACTCGTTTCTGCAGCACAGCTTCTCCTGTTCTACCTAACCCTCACAGTCCCCCTGAAAAGAGGGGTCTTCTCCTTGTCAGTGGAAGTTCATTTCACGGGATAATCTACATTTCTAGAAACAGCTGTGGATGAGAGCTTGAAAATGCCTCATCTCCGGTTTAAGTATCTATTATGCTGGCCATGAGAAAGAACCAAGCTTTATAAAAATTTGCTTTTGAATGATTCCACTGTGCAACGGTTGGGAATTAATCACTTTTTTTCAATTGCATTGGAGAAGTTATTATTAAACTAATCTATCCTTCTCCTTAGGCCTGTGTGCAATCTACAGCTTCTACAATACAAATACATAC